>JAQHUG010000100.1:4670431-4682546 GCA_028555095.1 Dicrostonyx torquatus
AATATAAATCCGACCACACTGAACCTCATAGAAGAGAAAGTGGGAAGTAGCCTGCAATATATGTGCGCAGGAGATCACTTCCTATGTAAAACCCCAGTGGCACAGACAGTAAGAACAACAATAAATAAATGGGACCTCCTGAAACTGAGAAGCTTCTGTAAAGCAAAGGACACAGTCATTTTCTTTCAAACCACCATAAGGGTCATCTGGATGTCTGTGGCCTGTGCAGCAGCCTGAAGCCATGTTTATGTCCATGAGCCATCTTGGCCCTTGGGGACCAGATTGTAGATGATCTATGCAAACTCCTGGGGCCATGGTGATGTCTGGGTCCATACTGTCATAGAAGACCATGTCTGGGTCCATACTGTCATAGAAGACCATGTCTGGGTCCATGATTCTACTGCAGCTGGGGTGTGTGTTGATGGCCTTGGCCCATGCTAGCAATGATGGCCATGTGAATATCTGTGGTCTGCACTTCCACCCGAGACCATGTTGGTGTCTGTCAGCCGTGCTTCTTCCGGGTGCAATAATGATCTGAGAGGCTTGCATTGCCACTTGCAGTATGTTGGGGTCAGAGGTCTAGGCTTCCTCTGAGGGTTTAGTCTTGATCTGTGGTCCCACTGCAGCCAGGGGCCATGTTCTTTTCTGAGATGTCACAAGAGACAATCGAGACCTGTGATAGCTGTTGCTGCTGACTATGAAGAGCAAGGAGGCTGATTTTGTTGTGTTATCAATAACTGTAGATCCAGGGTTTATTTAGATGGAGGGACATGACAGGCTTCTCTGATAACCCTACCACCAACCCCCCCCCAAATAACAGCCTAGATGGGAAGCCACAAAATGAAGTCTTTAAAAGTGTTTTACGGATGTTGAAGCATGATTCTGCACAGTTGATGACCGCTGGTGGGTGTACAGGAGGGGAAGGGCTCTGCTCTATTTAAGGGGCACTAAGAGTTTGGGAATGCTCAAGTGAGTATACAGATAATATAAATTGGAACTTTTTCCTTATTCTTATTTTATTTTTACTTTTTTGGGGGGATGGGGTGGTCACCAGATGGGCCAGCAGACATAGAAGGACTAGAAAGCAAACATGGTCAGGATGCCTGATGTGAAAGTCCCAGAGAATTAATAAAATGTTATGCTGAAAAAAATAATAAAAAAATAGAACGAATGAGTTTTCATAGATTAAAAAAGAAAATAAAGTGGATTATAGTACACAAAATCAAGAAAATCTGTCATTTTTTCTAAAATTAATTCCTTTTAGGGGATTAAAACTAGCCATATATGACTGATTAGACCCTAAACACGTCTTCAAATAATTTTGCTTAAGTAATTATTGAGCTTTTATTCTGTTTCAGACACTATCTATGCTAAAGATCAGCAGTAAACACAGTATCTATACTCTGGTCTCTATTCTGGAGTGTATCTTCACAATAGTGAATATGCTGAAGTGTACAGGGTCTAGTCTGAGCATATAGTAAATTTTCCACAAGTTGAGAGGGTAAAAGAAGCCTTTTGAGGAAAGCAACATTTTATTTGAAATAAGAAAGCTAAGTTAGGAAGAGAGATAAGGCAGAGGAAAGAGTGTTTCAGACTAAAAGAATAGCATATGTGAAGGTCTAGAATAAGAGAAAGGGCAAGGCATGTTCTGAGAACAGAAAGAGGATCAGAGTGTCTGGAGGGGAGAAAGCCAGATTGTGCTGGGACTCTAAAAATAAGATAATGATTTTGGATGTTTTCCATTGAACAGAATTAGTCATGTGAATATTTTTACATTTACATTTTCAAAAGATTATCCTGTAGAGTGTAAAGAATGGCTTAGTAAAAGCAAGGATATGGTAGAGGATATGAAAAGATCCTTTATAAAGTTCCATCTCCAAGGCTATCACTGGCAAATTTTTCAGTATTGGAAGAAAGGGATTTAGAAGGGTTTTAGTGAAATTCAGAATTATATGATTTAAAATTATATTTTCCTATAGATATTTATTTATTTGTGTGTGTGAGAGAGAGTGTTTATATACAATTTGCAGTAGTCAGTTCTCTACTTTCACCATGTGGGACCCAGGAAACAAACTCGCTAGTCACGCTTTGGGGAAAATACCCATACCCACTGAGGCATCTCCCAAGCCCCAGTATTATGGGATTTAAAACAAGTGTTGCCTTAAGTATCTACATGCATCTTGAAATTCATGGATGAAAGAATAGAGTTCTCTCTCCTACTTCACACAATGTAAATCATATATTACTTTGAAAGTGCATCAGCTCACTCAATAAATTTTTGACCTTATCACCTATGATGATTATTTGAGTATTAAAGATAACTAATTAAAATACTTTAAAATTTTGAAAGAGAAATATTAAATAAAACAACAATATCTAGAAATATCAAAATGAACCAGTCTTAACAAGCAAGGGATAGAGTGGAAGGAGATTGGATCAGACAGTTGAGTACTGAAGACTGCATAATTTAAGGCATCATGGGTTATTGTGAGGAGTTAGACCCTTATTTTAAATTCTATGAGAAACCACTAACTATAAGCAAAAGGAAAAATATAGTTCAAATTTACCACATGGATCATCTTTTATCTTTCAATTAGAAGGCCTTCAAAAGGAAACAAATAAACCCAAGGTTTGAGGAGCAGTAAAGAGATAAATTACAGCCACCTGTGAGTTCAGTTTAGCAGTAATGGTGTCTCTTAGGTTGTGAAGTGAACGTATACCAGTTTCACAAAAACACAAGGAACAATCAAAAGAAAACATCATATACAGTAATCTAAAAATTTGATCCCATTGTTTAGAAAGGTTTGATGTCTGTTAAGTGGTAAATTCTTTTAAAAAATTAGAAGTCTCAAAGATAAGTCTTGAAATTGTTTATAGATTTTTGGCTATACTTTTGACTGTCTCATATTCTGACAGTAAGAAAGTCAGATAGCCTATTTGTGTCAGCCCAAAAGGCAAATAGTACCAACACTTCATTTGCTTTATAACTTATTCTACTTATGAAGCAAGATGAAAAAGAATTCTTTTCTTTGGGAGAAACTTTCTTTTGCAACAATGAGCACATGTATTAAATCACTTTCTTTCTTGACATTGATATTAGACTGAGTAAGTCAGAAAGAAATGAGCAAAGAGCATAAATCCTTGCATTTGGAATGGTCATGGTTCTAGCTCATAGTCTTCAGTAAGTTCATGTCTGTGTAGCCAGTCAGTTAAAATCGCCTTTCCTTACTTGTCTTCAATTCTCTTCCGTAATTACTATTATTCAAGTGACTGTCAAACCTTTGCATTATGACAGTTTAAATTAGTGTTTTGATAGTTCTCCTTTAGAAAGGAGGTAACAAAGAAGACAGATGACAAATAAATGACAAAGACTATACAAACTAGAGATACTGTACCCCAGTAAAACCAATCTAAATTTCATCTTATTACTGGGTTGCTGAGTACCAAGAATGGATATAGCAACATATTTGGCAGGTTTTGTAACATAAACTAAAAATTTTTTAGTTTATCTAATATATAAAAATGATAGGGTCTTAATAAATGGCTGGTTATATAAGCTCAGATATAACTTATCAACTAATAATGCAATGAGGGATTAAAAATTGAATTTCAATATCAACTCGTCCCAATTTTCACAATGTTTGGCAATGTTGAACCTATAATTTGAACTCAAGTCTAAGTCACAAATGCATGCATTTTCCTCATTATCACTGATCATTGAATGGCGATGGAAATAATTGAACAACTCCATCAATCAAAGATTGCTTATCACTAGAAGTAAATTAAAAAGTATTTTATTTAATCTAGCCTCTATAAAGAATCATTTCAAGATACAATAATTACAAAATATTGTATATATTTCATGAGTCTTTGAAATCTGATGTGTATTTATCACTTTGATGGTTTTTACTTTTTTGCCTACTATTCTGGTCAGTTTTATGTCAAGTTGACACAAGCTAGACACAAGCTAGAGTCATCGGAACAGAGGGAACTTCAATTGAAAGAAAATATGTTCCAAAAGTTCCAGCTGTAGACCATTTCTTAATTGCTTTGGGAGGGCCCATCCCATTGTGGATGGTGATATCCATGAGGCTCCAGGTTCCTGTCCTGCTCAAGTTCCTACCCTCAAAGCTTTTGATGATGAACTGTTATATGGAACTGTGAGCAAAATAAACCCCTTCCTTCTAAATTTGCTTTTCCATCACGCTGTTTCATCGCACTAAATAAGACACATAGTTTTCCTTTGTAACAAAGAGAATCACTTTATTGTAATGAACTCACAAATAAAACAGCTGGACTGAGGTAGCTAGTGGAACAAACTCTGTACATCTCAGTGAGCTTCTATGCACTTAGAATTGCCTTTCTGAAGTCGTGTAAACCCCTCACTCAGGGTT
Source organism: Dicrostonyx torquatus (assembly GCA_028555095.1). Lineage (NCBI taxonomy): Eukaryota > Metazoa > Chordata > Mammalia > Rodentia > Cricetidae > Dicrostonyx > Dicrostonyx torquatus. The sequence goes on from JAQHUG010000100.1 coordinate 4,674,826, forward strand.
TTACATTTTCATTATTAAATCCATTTTATACCCTCATTCACTGCAAAAAAGGAAAGGAAAAAAAAGGTTTTATACCCTCTTTCCAAAGTTGTATGTCCTTCTGTGTGCATTTAGTTCTTTCACATGACCTAACGTTACCCTTTCTTGGTCTTATTTCTTATGCTTATAAAGATCACATGCTCCACTTAACAAACTGCAAATTACTATATCATAATATAAGCACACAAAAACACAATGATTATTTTTAAACTTCCCGTTTATACCTAGCATTCAGTCATTAAACTTGTCTATGTATGGTTAATTTTAGAGGTTTTAGCTAAGCAAATTAAGAAGGATATTCATAATAGTAAAAAATAAAGGCACTAAGTCAGTGGTTCTCAAACTTTCTAATGCTGTGACCCTTTAATGCAGTTTTTCATGTTGTGGTGACCACTAACCACAATATTATTTCATTGCTAATTCATAACTATAATTTTGCTTCTGATAAGAATTGTAATGCAAATATCTTATATATGCAGTATATCTGATATGTATCATTCAAGAGGGCCACGATCCACTTGAAGTGATACACTAAGTGAATAAATAAATGGAAAAATTAAATTTAAAGTTTAAATTAAATCTGCCTTTAGCCTCTACCTCAAAGCATGAAAGAAATACTATTTTTAACTTTGTATCTAAAATTATGCATCCATTTCAATAAAAATGAAGAATTTCATAAGACTTTTTCATGCTTCCATCTATTCACATTTCTTTTATTCTATGTGTACATGCATTTGCAATATATTTAGTTAGACTTTCAGTTAGCATTTTACAAGTATACATGGCCATTTCTGACCCTAAATTTATGTTTTTGATTATGTTCTGTTAAGAAATAAGCATATTTGGGGATAATAAGGAAAACAATATGCACATACAATGCAGTAATGCACACCTAGTTTGCATTTGGATAGGGTAAGAAGAGATTATATAATTCCCAAAATAGGACTGTGTCTAGAGAAAGGTGTCTTCCCACAGAAGGGAAAGACAGGGAAAACGTCAGAAGACAGGTGGACAAAACGGAAGTCTTATATGTTCAGAGCAATGGTGAAGCCTCGTCAGAGGTTTCCAAGGGGCAATAGAAACTCTGGGTCTTATAGTTGCAAAGTTTTTATCTTACCACTATTCAGCATTTAAAGAAATAGTTGCTGTGGTTTATGTAAATGAAAAAGCCTCTAAATTGATTAGAATATGTTTTGAAGAGCTAATTTGAAAATACTTATGTTCATAAAAATGTTGAACTCCACAATAGTTGGGATAGAACCAATAGGCCAAATCTTTGAACACAAAATACAGTGCTTATAAATAAGTAAGAATATCTTCATTTGCAATATTGGCCTTTCAAATAGTATAAAGCGAAGAAATTTTTTTGTTACTTATTAGACTACAATATTCACAATTACCTTCAGTTTTGAAATTTCATTTTCCAAAAGACCCAACTCTCTTATACTTCAGCATGAAGCATCTTGCTTGAGATCACAGTATGGCAAATATTAAGTCCTGTTTCCCTAGTATCCCTTTTTCTTGTAGCAAAGCATTGCTTGTAAAGTATCATGTCCAATGACAACTAAGTAACTAAAATTGTTCTACTGGATCATCCAAATTTAGGTGCTGAAGGGTTAATATGTGTTCCACTTGAATAACATTATATGTTATTTAAATAATCAAGTCAAGCAGATAGGCAATTAGATTACATATTAAAAACAGAAATTACCTGAGGTCAGAAAAACATTCAAAAGTCTCCCAAAATATAACATTGGATCCATTATTTCAAATTTTAATTATTCCTGATTTGACCTCATTAAATCAAGTAACTTGATTGATAAAATCAGGGATTAATTGTACTGATTTCTTTCCAATTTTATTAATGTATATTAAAAATTACTGAATCACAAGTGTATATAATGCCAACTAATGGCATTATAGTGGAAATTATCTAATTGTCCCAATAAAAAGTACCATAGGAAATAAATTATCAATTAATTATATAAAAATGATATTTAGACTTTAAAAAGGGTCTAACTTTTTTCAGTTGAAATGGAACATGATCATAAGCATGACAAATCATAAAGATTTAAATTATAAATGAATTCAAGCATAATACTTTATAAATATACATGAATAAGAGTCATGGTTATCTATTAGTGGATTTATGAAAATTTTGATTTATTTATACATTTCATAACTTTTTAGGTCAAAATTGCGTAACTTCATTTTAAGACGTTTTTTAAAATTAGTGCTTGATGTATTGTTTTAAATACATAACCGTGAATCATTTAATTTAAAAACAAAGTATTCATCACTATAAAATCAACAATTAGCCTGTCACCTAGAACAGAGTAGGTAATTAAAATTTTAAGTCAAAGAAAAAATTATATATGTTATTGGTTTTCGAGGCAAACAATTCTATAGATTTAAGGCAGAATTTATCCAAGTCTATAGAAATTAATGTTTATAAAGTAAATTCAAATGTTATCCATTTTGAAATATAATTGCGCAATGTCCTTACTATTCACTATACACTAACAAATCACAACCGAGGTAAAAAATATTATTTACTTCTTTTATTGTAATTTGCCAGTGAGATCCCATAGACCTTCCAACCAATGGAAGCTATTGCCAATATTCTTAGTTACCTACTAGAAGTTGATGGTACAATACTGTAGCAGAAGATACAACATACCTGAGTAATACAACATGCAAAAAGCAAGATAGTACTGACCTGGAAGTTTTATCTCTCAGCTTAGCTTTTATATTACTGTCAGGATTTATGCATGCCATCTGAGAAGAAAAGTAATTATTGATCTTACCTACCTGTGAACTCTGCTCTCCATCATAATGACTGGCCTGGCAAGACATACCTACTGATGCAGTAGTGGCATGAATATCATTGAAGTAACCAAACATTTTCTGATTGGATTTAAATTTTGGATCACAAGATGAAATCTATATCTGCTACCATTTGGGGGCTGAGAGATCCAGAGGTCCTAAGTCCTCTGGGAGAATATACTATAATTATTATTATTATTGGACATAGTAGTAAACCAACTTCTTAAGGATTTCCAATATATTCATAGATTAATGTATCTGTCACTCCTCATCAGAAATTTTTTTTGTTGGTTAAAATAGAGACAAACATCTGGTCAATTTGTGTAAAATAAGATAATGCAGAATGCTAAGCCCTAAATGGATCATATTTACTACCCTCCCTCCTAGCATGGTACAGATATAGTTTCAGAAGAAGGAATGGAGAGTGTAATACCAAGAGGTGGTAGATAAATACAAGGAAAGAGTGTCTTCTGTAAACAGCAAGGTAGCTATTTATATAAGCTCACAAATAGCTGTGGCAACATTCACAAGACCTGTGTAAGCTGAATCCAGATCAAATCCCAGCATGGAAAGGAGAGTTGGGCACAAAATCCCACCCCTACCAAGGAGCTCTTGGAAGCTATTAGTTGTTAGAAGACAGAGAGTCCAATTTCTTTAAGAGTTTAGCCTCTGGTAAATAGTCGAAAACACTAGTTTTCAGTTCCAGTAGAAAACAAACACTACATCCAAAAATATTTGGACACCACAAATTACTGTTGAGAAAACAAAACACAGAACTGGGTGTGAATATGGCAGGACACAAAGTATGCTATATGAAATTCCCAAAGAACTAATAATTTTTTTCCTTCTTAAAATATTTATTTATTTTATTTCATATGTGACTTGAGTTTCATTGAAAATACTCATTAAATTAATTTTATCTTAGGTTATGGACAGTAATCCTAGCAGTTCTTGAAATGTTCCTGAATATACTTCTGCAATGCTACACTATATATTTATGTGGCAGGACCTTCTTAGCACTTATTATTGTGAAATCAAAATTTTGAACAGTCTTAAAAATCTTAACAATGCTCTATATCTTGCAGCATCAAATACTAATCAAAATTGAATTCTTTTTAGCAAAATAAGAAAGTACATCTATCTCATTAGTGTGTATACTAGAGAGCTGTTTAAAATAGGAACTTCTATTTATTATCAGTAAACATTTGATTTGCATATCTTTTTTAATAATCTATATACCTAGAGTCACATAAAAAGCTCTCAGCTGAAAAGTCTCTGAAATGGAAATTTTAAGAACTTTATTCAATTGATATCATAAGTTTTAAAGCACTTTGGCTATGACTTTTTTTCTGATCGGATTAGACACCTCAGGTAGACCCTAATCATAAGAATTAAACCCCATGCTTACCAAACCTTTAATCTCTTCCAATAAATAATCAATTTATATAATGGAAAATTAAGAGAAAAGAGAAAAGATGCCTCTTTACAAAGACGGCATAGTCCCCAAATGAAAGAGACCAGGAGATCATTACACTGTGGTGTGGTAGATATTACAATGAAAATATGTGGGACTAAAGATAAAGTAGAAGGAAATCTGTTTTGGGATCTCAAGATTCTATCACACAGAATTTATGTTGAACTGATATTGAGTTGTCCTTTCATCATTGTATACTTCAAAATTACTTTATGCCTCTTTTATATTTTATTATAGACTTTATACTATTTCACTCATACCTTCATAAATTCAGTGACTTAAATTTGTTTCAGTCATAGGGATTGAACATGGGTTCTTCTTGTGTTTCTTAATTATTTTACCCCTGAATTATCTCCAGTTAAAAATTCAAAAAAGCTCCATTTTACTCTATATGCTAGACATTCCTTTGAAGACAAGGCAATAACAAAATATAAACCTCTTACTTTTATGAAAATGATTTTAGTGTTTATATATGATAAAAGTAAATGACATGTACTTCCAAAAGTAACAAATGCTATTGCAAAATCCAGATAGAGGGCTAAAAAATCCGCATCACAGATGTACTTTAATATATATCATTCATTGTTTATGGACATTTCTGTTGGATTCTGAATTACTCAAGGGCAATATTTGAGAAATATTCACTTTTACATTATGAGTGTCTACAAAGTATTTTCAAACTGAATTGGTTGTGATGCACTTCCTTCAAATCCCCATGTCTTTTTTTTTTATTCAAATCTCATAATCAAGATATCTAGATAAGAGATCAATATAATTTCTTGCAATTCCTGTTCCTTGGTAAATAATCAAGTTTCCTTTAACTTCATCTAAATTTCCCATTTTAAATTTAAAATTTTAGCAACAAAATTATGGGTGTCCATGAAGATGCTCTTTTGTTTTTATTTTTATTGTAATAGAACTTCATTTATGTATGGTACTTAAATATATAATGAAAACTATAAATACTTTGTGTTTCATAACCAGAGCAAGTAACTTGAAATGATACTTAGACTAAAATGCTGCAGAATAGAAACAATAATTTCAAAGGTATAAGAGAATTTTGACCTGTGAAAGATGCTAAACTATAATGATGAACTGCAAGTCGGCAAATTATATTTAAAGTTTTTGACAGTCTCTCTGGATTAGCATATTTGACATCTACATTCACTACAAAGAATCACTGACATGATTTTTGTCAAGTGAGATTTTTGTTAGCTTGTGCTTATCATAACTCAATAAAGGTGATGTTTGAGTCTGAGAAAATCCCTAACTCAAATCTTCATTTTCACAATGTGATTAATTAGTCACCCAACTTTTTATTTGAATAGTAATGAATACATCTGATTAATATCTTCAAACTGAAATCAACTATTTGACTTTATTTGGAATGTAAAACGTACAGCCAACTTTGAATAATAAGAACCATGATTAATTGATGTCAGAGTAATAACGTACACTGCAATTTTCCCAGTATAGGTGAAATATTAAACTACTCGATAGGGCTAAAACGACATTAAAGAAAAATTTCAACTTTATGCTAATAACAATATCTTGAAGAGCAGCAATAGGTGTCAGTTTTCATAATCAATAGGTAGATGGCATGGCATTTCTAAGCAAAAGAAAACACAAAAAAATTCCTTGTAACTTTAAAAAACTAGGATACATGAACCCTTCTCTACATCCTTCCCACTATATATTTCATAATAAGTGGTTAAGAAGAAATTCATAAAGCTTTCAGATTCATCTTGCTGGTCATTTCCCATTTATAAAATTTTGTGTATTAAACTGGCTGAAAATGAGTGAGGATTTCTATTTTATTAGGTATTTTCTTTCATTAGTATTAATCACATTAATTCTCTCCTAATTTCATCAAGCACAATACTCTGTCATAAACTAAAGATAAATCAAATGCCATCCCTGCAACTCTTCCAAGAGAGGAATATACTCTTTTTCTAGTAGGACTTCATTTATATATGGTACTGAAAGACATTGTCAACATATAATTTTGTTTTTATTATTGCTGTTTTTGTTGCTGATTTGCTGTTTTTTGTCCTGACCACATACAGACCCCCAATAAACCCAACTAGAAATTTTTCTCTGACAATTGGTAACAAACTAGATTCACTTATGTCCTTGTTAGTTTTCTGTTACCTTGATGTAAGCTAGACAAAACTTGGAGGAGGGTACCTCAACTGAGAAATACTCCTACAAGGTTGATCTATGGGCAAGATTATGGGGCATTTTCTTCATTGGTAGTTGATGTAGGAAGGCATGGATCACTGCGGCCAGTGCTGCCCTTGGGTGAGTAGGTAGTACAAGGGCATATATGAAAACAGGCAGAGTAAGCCATGGAGGGCAAGTCAGTAAACAGCATTACTCCACAATTTCTAGTTCAGTTCCTGCATCCAGGCTCATTCCTTGAGTTCTGGTTCTGACTTTCTTCCATGATAAAATATGACCTGCAAGTGTAGTCTTAAAAAAACTCTCTTTCCTCTTCAAGTTGCTCTTGGTCATGATACTCAGTCATAGCAAGACACCCTAACTAAACTGATCTGTAAGTCAGAGAATAATGATGACTCAAAACATCTCATAAATTATCAGATAGTATTAGACATTACTATAGTTTTCTTGAGACAAGTTTGGAAAGCTGAATGATCTAGAATAAGAAAAGCCAAAGCTTTCAGTCAAGTAGGCTGAACTAAGTTTTCAGTGCTTTGCATATTTAAATATCTTTAATTCAAGGATAATTTATGTAGAGCTGTTTATTTTTCTTGATAGTCCCCAGTGCAGTGCGTATAAACACATGATTTTCACTATACTTGTATTTCTTCTTTCAGACATGGCATGAGATGTTTTCCTGTAGTTCCTATGTCCTCTTACATCAACAAATACATTTGATCAAAACAATGTCCTAAACACAGTTCTAATTCTTGTACACTCATAAGCAAAAAAAATATATATATTCCTCCTAGTTGATGACATCTACTTTGGAATTTGGAAAATATGTTTCCAGCACTGAATACAAGGTTACTATAATCAGTGCCTTTCTTCTAGTTAGTCAGTTAGTCTAGTTAATCTTAGGAAGTGTTAGTTAGTCTTCTAGTTAGTCTAATTGGTCTTAGGACGTGTTTATTCAGAAAAATGCTGTTTTATTTGAAGAAATTTTATAGGAAAAATCAAGTCTTTGAGTTAGTCATAAGTGAAGAAAAGGTCATTAGCAAAGATGTTAGTTGAAAGATGACCTTATACTTTGGGTGATTGCCCAGGTAGCCAGCTGTCTCTGTGACTTGTTACATATTTTGGAAGTTGTTTGATTGCACTTCCTAATCACTCAGGTAATGTTATTTCCCTTCTCAGATATTTGATTGGGTTGAAGATTAGA
>JAQHUG010000100.1:4699652-4712970 GCA_028555095.1 Dicrostonyx torquatus
TCTCTCTCTCTCTCTCTCTCTCTCTGTGTGTGTGTGTGTGTGTGTGTGTGTGTGTGTCCCTCTCTATATATCTCTATCTCTCGCTCCTGAGCTGAGGGCCAAATGTAGGTCCTTATGCTTGCCAGTCAAATGTTCTACTACTGAGCTAAATCCACAATTCCCAAAATACGATTCTCAATTATTTTTCAAAAAGCATTAGAGGACTGGAGAGATGGCTTTGTAGTTAAGATCACTTGCTGCTCTTCCAGAAGAGGACCTGGGTTTGATTCCAAGAACTTACATGTCAGTTTTAAAAGCATCTGCAGCTCCACCTCCAGAGGAAGTGACAACCTCTTTGGATCTCAAGCACTAGGCACACAATTGGAGTATAGATATGCATGCAGGAAAAACATACATACATATGAAATAAAAGTTTATATCAATAAACTAAACTCATAAAGCCTTACTGATATCTTGCATAAATATGAGCTGAACAAGGATGACACCAATAGACACGCTAAAATAGACAAGTAATACACATGAGGCCTCAATCCCACAGAAAGAACTACAGGCAACTGAGGAAAGCTGGGAGCAGGAAAGATGCTCTCTCCAAGAATGGCATACCAATTTGTTGCCTAGTGCCAGAAAGTAAGCCTTGAAAATATTTAAGTAATATACTGAGTGAACAGACTGTATTTAGGAATATAGTGTATATGCACATAATATATACATGCAATAACAATTAGTAAAAATAGAGACCAAGAATTTGAAGGATATTGGGGAGAAATATATGGGAGGGTTTTGAGGGAGAAAAGGGAAGGAAAAATTATGTCAGTTCATTATGATCTTAAAAATAAAAGAAACAATTAAAAACAAATTAAAAGAAGTACTAGAAATTAATAGCTACTAATGACTTTGAAATAAGGCTTGAGTTCATTTTATTTCTGTGCAACATGTAAGCCTGTGGAATTATTTTAATTTCCTTGTCTATAATACAACTCTCAGAACTCTCAAAACTTCTCCAAGGAAATTTTTAGATATGTATATATGCACAAATGTATGGAATCAACCATGATGCATGTTATAGGCATAGAGTGTTAGAAACTAAAAATAGTTTTATGAATAGTTTCTAGCCAAATTCTAAGCACCAAATCGATTCCCATTGCTTTATTTGTGTTCTAACAATTGGGAGATTGCCTGCTGTCCTCAAGATCATATATTAATACTTTTATTTAGAGTATATTTCTAAAACTTCTACTCCATCATACAGTGCTAAAATATACCCTACCATTTCCACTCATGTTATGTAAGTTTCAGCAATATTACCTTCTATATCAAGTGAAAATTTTAAAGGTTTGATAGTTTATTTCCTCTCTATGTCTGTCATTCTCTCTGGCTGGCCTTGAACTGGTGATCCTCCTTGAAAGGGTAGTAAATCTCCATGCCTGAGTAAAAATGCAGTTCTTGCTGAAGCAGACTCTCTGTGGATCATTAAAATATTTAGAAAACCATTACTCCACCCCCTGATAGCTCTGCAATGTCATAAAGCCTTCGGGTTTTGTTTACTGACTAAATTATACTCCTTTAATCAGGCAATGGAAAAGATAACAATGGAAAGAAATGCCTATTTCTTAACCATTTATGTCTGAAAGTAACCTATTCAAATTTCATTTACTGCTTTAAATGGAATATTGACAGAGATAGATAGAGATAAAAATACAGGTAAAGATAGATAAATGGATATAGAGATGAAAATACAAATGATACAGACACAGATATAGAAATGCTAGTAGGATTAAGAGCAAAGTTTCTGGTGGTGCAGGTCCTTCTCCAAAACACCTCTATACTAATAAAAAAGCATAGGTATTTGAATAACAGCCACATGATGTGTGCCCATTTATTCCTAAATTTATGAATTGCTGTAGGCTCCTATCTACCTTGTGATCAAGTCATAATGGCAATTGACATTTCTAAAAAATTCTATAAAAATAGATATTGACATGATTGATGGGAAGAAGAGTGAAAAAACAAGAACTTACACACTAGGAAAAACTTGTACTGAGTTTTATGGTTAATACAGAAATTCCAAATCTGAATGAAAGACAGATGGAAAGAAAGGAAAGCTGTACTCCTATCTTCTGTTAAATCAGCAGGTTAGTTCCAATCATAAAGTTCAGCATATAATGATCACACATTGTTTTGAAATTCAATTCCAATACCTGATGACTTCTTTCCTCCAACAGCCTGTATAGCACCTTTTGATACTAGAAGAGCTGGTTATTAGGGAAGCTGCCTTTTTTAAATTTTATTTTAAGATTCTTTAATTTTTATCTTTTAAATTTTTATTGACTTTATGGATCTATACATTTTTCTCTGATCCTCTCCCTTCCTCTCCCCTCCACTTCAACCCACCCCCAAGGTCCCCATGCTCCTAATTTACTCAGGAGATCTTGTCTTTTTCTACTTCTCATGTAGATTAGATCCATGTATGTCTCTCTTGAGGTCCTCATTGTTGTCTAGGTTCTCTGGGACTCTGAGTTGTAGGTTGAATTTTCTTTGCTTTATGTCTAAAAGCCACTTACGACTGAGTACATATGATAACTGTCTTTCTTGGTCTGGGTTACTCAATATGATGCTCTGGATCCATCCATTTGCCTGCAAATTTCAAAATGTCATTATTTTTTTCTGCTGTATGGTATTCCATTGTGTAAATGTACCACATTTTCCTAATCCATTCTTCAGTCGAGGGACATTTAGGTGGTTTACAGGTTCTGACTATGACAAACAAAGCTGCTATGAACATAATTGAGCACATGACCTTGTGGCACGATTAAACATCTTTTGGATATATACCCAAAAGTGCTATTACTGGGTCTTGAGGAAGATTGCTTCCTAATTTTCTGAGAAATCACCACAATGACATCCAAAAGGGTTGTACCAGCTTACATTCCCACCAGCAATGCAGAAGTGTTCCCTTTTCCCCACAACCCCTTCAGCATAAGTTGTCATCAGTGTATTTGATCTTGGCCATTCTTACAGGTGTAAGATGGAATCTCAGAGTTGTTTTGATTAGCATTTCTCTGATGACTAAGGATGTTGAGCATTTCCTTAAGTGTCTTTCAGCCATTTTAGATTCCTCTGTTGAGAGTTCTCTGTTTAGGTCTGTACCCCATTTTTATTGGATTATTTGAACTTTTGATGATCAATTTCTTAATTTCTTTGTATATTTTGGAGATCAGCCCTCTGTCTAATGTAGGGTTGATGAGGAGAAGCTTCCAAACTGGTAGCAAAATTATTCTTATGTTTCCTGTGACCAAAGTGTATGGTATTTTGGGCAGTGTGTTTCACCATCATGTACTGATGGGCAACCAAATATAATGGTGGCAAACTACCTCCATCTTAAACTTCTTTATGAAGTGGTACCTGATGGATCTATCAGACTTTATTTTCTGATTTTTTCTATGCCCTGTGATCAGGAGTTTATTCTTGCTGTCTTATAAACAAGATAAATAACAGTCTCATCCTTATGCTATCATGTCTTTTTTTCTATAATGTAAAATTTGATACTTGGTTCTTCCTATACATTCAAATATTATGAATCCATCAAACAGAAGTCAACCTGTAGTTGTCTGTAAAATCATCCCTTATAATTTAATTCATATTGTGCTGTGTGAATATTATAGTAACAGTGTGGTTTATAAAGTTTGGAATATTTAGTATTATAAGAGGTTTTATGTATTTGGTTTGTAGGGCACTGACTTTCTTTTCTTGTTTTTGTGTTGTTATTTTAAGTAACCCTAATAACAGTACAGAGCCAGCACTACTTCAAAAATATGACGTTGATTTAGCTCAGAGTTTTAGAGCCTGAAAAATAAAACAACAGAAGCACTGACAAGGAATCCTATAGCAATGATTGAGTCATATGAAGGAGGAAGTGACTGTGTCAGGAAACAGGAGGCATGAAAATGGGTGGTTCAAGGATTAGTCTCATTTTTTTGAGAATCTGTTCTCAGGAAAGAGCAGGATAACCAGGGAAACTACTTAAATCCCTTCTGAGAGCAACAATGATCTAAGGACCGCTCACTAGGTCCAATCTCTTCAAAGTTAGTAATTCCCAGCATGGATATCTTGAGAATTAAGCTCCCAGTACATGAAACTTAAAGAAAAACTACATATTTTTTATGCTTTTAACTAACAAAATTTTTGTAGCATTGGGGGAAACAAAACATATGACTTATCATCTTGTTTATTTCTATAGCATCAGAAAATAGTATGCAATGATGAAGAAAATCTTTGCCTTTAATGAATAAAGTTAAATGTGTGTCTCTATTTGCCTGTAAAAAGTGCAAGGTAGTTGCACTGGGCAATCTGTTGATTAGAAAAACACACTTTTAAAATTCTACATTTATTTATCTGTATTTCTGGGTCTTGAATTCAATGCATATTACACATATATTCTACAATTGAAATATGCTTCTAGCCTTTTAAATAATTTTTAAAACTATTAATGTAATTTAAGGAGAATTTTAAGTATCAATAGAAAGTTTAAATACCTAATGCAACTACATTTGAGTTCTGGTTTGTCTACATACTTCTAATGGGAACTTAATGAAGAAGGCAAGATTAAAAATATTTTTTCTAAAAATGTGGATGGTAATAATTTCATTAAGTCTTTTGTAAAGATTGAATAATGCAATGATCACTATTGTAATTTTTGTTGAGCTCTGTTTCTCCTTTAAAAACTATACCCAGAAACTAACAAGAAAATATGCCTGATTAAATTGGCTTATAGATACATCACAAAAAGCATGATGCTGAATTATATTCTTGATAGGATTCTAGACCCTTCATGCTTATATTAATATTTAAATTTTTAGACAGTATAGAAAAATTAATATTGTACCTATCCCAAAACTTGAAACTGATAGATGGTTGCAACAGATAATACTGATTGTCAACATGACAGGAACTAAAATCACATTAGAGGCAAATATTTGGGCCTGTCTTTGTCTATGAGAGCATTTCAGATTAAGATTTTCAAGGTGGTAAAATCCTTCCTAAATGTAGGTAGTAGTATTCTGCGTTCTGTAATCTCAGACCGGAGAGAAGGATTAGCTAGTAAGGTGGTCAATGGGTTAAAGTATTTGCTCACAGTTCAGCTGGCCTGGGTCAGTCCTCAGTAAACACACTGGAGGAAAGAGAAAATCAGTTTCCCAAACTTGTCCTCTAACCTCCATACTGGAGTTCGTCAATGCATATGCAGGTACACATGCCCACACACATACACACAATAAATAAATGAATGAAAAAAATAAATAAATTCAATTTTAGATTATAAATTGTTTGAGAATTTAAATTTTTAAAAGGAGGAAAAACCGAGTTGGAGATACATTTTTTTTTAGTTTAAAATCCTTTCTGCTTTTATATAGCACCCCAGTTAGATTCTCAACACCCATATATGGCAGCTCACAACTTCCTGTAACTCTAGCTCTGTGAGACCTGACACCCTCTTCTGTCCTGTGTGAGTATGTCTATTCATGTGGCATTCACTCTGTCTCACATACATACACATAAATTTTAAAAAAAACAATTAAAAATAAAATTATTTAGAAAAGGAGCTGAGCCCAAGCCTTCGTTTCTCACTTATTCCTGACTATGAACTCAACGGCATGAGTTACCTCAAGCTCCTGTTGCACTGTCTTCCTTGTCATGATGGACTCTGTAACCTCAAACTGTGAAACACAATAAAGCCCCTTTACCTCAAGTCCCTTGTCAAGTATTGTGCCACAGAAAAGTAGCGAATATAAGTGTGAGATTCAAAATATGTCTTCACACTAATCTGATTCTAAAGCCTAATTTTCTCAAGGTAAAACTCTGATAGATTTTACCCATATTTTTTCAAGAGTAAAATAAGAAGAAAATATTTTCCTTCAGTGAATAAAAATTCTTGTTATATTTCATCAATGTGTGAGAGGTGATATGACATGAACAGAGATCTGCCTTACCTGTCTGGTATATTTATGAATAATTTTCTTTTTTGATGTTTGATGTGGGATTCCCTTTGTATGCTGTGAATACGATTGGTTAATTAATAAATAAAACCGGCTTGGCCTGCTAGGGCAAAAGAATAGAGGTAGGCTGGGGAAACTAAACTGAATGCTGGGAGAAAGGAGGTGGAGTCAGAGAGAAGCCATGTAGCCCATGTAGCTCTGCCAGAGACAGGCGCCAGAACTTTAGCCGGTAAGCCATAGCCACATGGCAATACACAGATTAAAAGAAATGGGTTAAATTAATATGTGAGAGTTAGCCAATAAGAAGCTAGAGCTAACAGGCCAAGCAGTGATTCAATAAATATTGTGAATATTTCGGGGCTGAGCCGTCAGGAACCAACAAACAACCTCCTGCTACAGATGTCCCTCTCTTTTTGTCCTCAAAGGATCGCGGTTTCAAGAACTAATAAGCAGTACTTCCATTTTGAAGGTGAATAAGGACGTTTGTTTGAATATGTGTATATACACATGAACTTCTGTAAGATTCTCAAAACTTAAAAGCTATCTTTCAAATTCATTCTTTGTATCTCCACTCAAATCTACAAAGATAACAATATATTATCACTAATTACCAATAACACAAACAGGTTGTTGAAATACTGATACCAAGCTTCATATTTGTTAATAGAATCTTAGTCATAGTAGAGAATGTATTTAAGTTGTATTATATTTTTGCCTAGTTTTTTCATTAAAAAAAAAGAAAACAGGCTATCTTTTTCATTTTACATATCAATCCCAGTTTCTACTTTCTCTTCTTCTCCCATTCCCTTCACATTTTCCCCCACCCCACCCCACCCCGTAGCCAGGCAAGGGCAAGGCACACTAATACCAGTGAGGACCAAGGCCCGCCCAATTTTATCCAGGCTGAGCAAGGGATCCCTCCAAAGAGAATGGGTTCCAAATAGCCTGTACAGGCAGCCGGGATAGATCCTGGTGCCACTACTAGTGCCCTGCAGTCTGCCCCAGACACACAACTGTCACCCACATTCAGAGGATCTAGCTTTGTCCTATGCTTGTTCCTTCCCTGTCTGTCCTGGAGTTAGTGAGCTCCCATTAACTCAGGCAAACTGTTTCAGTGGGTATCCCGATTATGATCTTGACCTCTTTGCTCATATTGTCATACTTTCCACTCTTCAACTGGACTTTGGGAGTTCAGACCAGTGCTCCGCTGCAGGGAGGGGTCTCTGCTCTGTCTCCATCACTTGTTGGATATAGGTCTATGGGACAAATAGTCATCAATCTGACTACAGGACAAGGCCAGTTCTGGTACCTTTTCCACTATTGCTTAGGGTCTTAGCTGGGGTCATCCTTGTGGATTCCTGGGAATTTCTCTAATGCCAAGTTTCTTGCTAACCCCATAATGGTTCCCTTAATCAAAATATATCTTTTCTTGCTCTCATCTCTGTCCTTCCTCCATCTTGACTATTCCATTCCCTCAAGTTCTCCTTGCCCATCCCCTTCTCCACCCCTCTTCCCCTTCCACACTCCCTTCTCTCCCTACCCCATGCTCCCAATTTTGTCAAGTGATCTTGTCTTTTCAGGTGGATCTATATATGTTTCTCTTAGGATTCAATTTGTCACTTTGCTTCTCTGGTGTCATGGACTATAGGCTCATTATTCTTTGTTTTACAACTAGTATCCACTTATGAGTGAGTATATACCATGCTCAAACTTCTGGGTCTGGGTTATGTCACTCAGGATGATTCTTTTTCTAGTTTCATCCATTTGCAGGCAAATTTCAAGTTGACATTGATTTTTCCCCCTGCTGAGTAGTACTCCATTGACCACATTTTCTTTATCCATTCTTCCTTTGAGGGGCATCTAGGCTGTTTTCATGTTCTGGCTATTACAAATATTCCTACTGTGAACATTGTTGAACAAATGACCTTGTAGTATGATTGAGCATCTTTTAGGTATATGCCCAAGAGTGATATTGCTGGTTCTTGAGGTAGGGTGATTCCCAATTTTCTTAGATATTGTGATACTGATTTCCAGAGTGTTTGTACAAGTTTGCATTATCACTAGCAATGGAGTAGTTTTCCCCTTACACTACATTCTCTCCAGTATAAGCTATCATTGGTGTTTTTTATCTTAGTCATTCTCACAAGTATAAGATGGTATCTCAGAGTTTTTTGATTTGCATTTCCCTGATGGCCAAGGATGTCGAACAGTTAGTTGTTCTTTAAGTGTCTTTTGGCCACTTGAAATTCTTTTGTTGAGAATTCTGCTTAGATCTATACCCCATTTTTATTTGGATTATTTGGAATTTTTTCGTGTCATTTCTTGAGTTCTTTATATGTTTTGGGGATCAGTCTTCTGTCTGATGAGGGGTTGGTGAAGATATTTTCCCATTCAGTAGGCTGCCTTTTTGTCTTATTGACTCTCTTTTGCTTTTCAGAAGTTTCGCAGTTTCAGGAAGTCCCATTTATTTTTGTTGCTCTCAGTGTTGTGGCTACTGGTGTTATATTTAGGAAGTGGTCTCCCATGCCCATGCATTGAAGACTACTTCCATTTTTCTCTTCCATCAAGTTCAGTGTGGTCGGATTTATATTGAGGTCTTTAATTCATTTGGACTTGAGTACTGTGCATGGGGATAGATATGTATCTATTTGCATTCTTATATATGTTGGCATGAAACTATGCCAGCACCATTCTTTGAAGATGCTTTCTTTTTTTCCCAGCATATAATTTAAGCTTCTTTGTCAAAAATCAGGTGTTTATAGGCAGTTTCTTACTTTTAGGATGTAAATTCCATGAGAGTATAACAACAGTTTCATTCACGCTCCTGAACCTAGTGCATAGCCTTGTGTACAAACATAGTTTTTTTAAATTACTAGTTAAATGAATGAATATATAAGCAGTAAATCAATGTCATTTCATTGCATTCCTCTTCTTTTATATTCAACCAGAATATTTATTAACATTTAGTTATTTGAAACAGATCAAAGAATATTATAGTTGTTATTTGTGAAGACTTCAATAAACTGTTCAGTTAATTGAACTCCGTGGTCAGTTACCTATAACCTCTGTCTCATTCATAAGACCCATTATCCCATATTGATACTTTCTCTCATAGTTATGAAGACAATGACCTTAGCAACAAATGACATTTTTTCTACTTACCAGCCATGGCTAAATGTCTTCAGTTATATACTTTTCTGAAAGAACTGCAGTCATCTAGCTTCTCCTCTATAACTGTATACAGGTTAGAGAAACAGTAGGGAAAATAACTTGTTTTTTTCGTTTATGGCGCCATGAAATCACACTTCTATCAGATATACTAAAATAAAAACGTATCAAGAGATAGCTTGAATTATAAGAAGACAACTTAGCTTTCTCTCTTTCTAGCCTCATCCATCTTCCTTTGTCAATTACTTATGCCACAATCTTGCAAAACAAAGGCACATATACAATATGACATTGTGATATATGGCAAGAAACTGGATTCTGAAGTTCAAATCATTAGCTAAATGTGTATGGTTTATAACTTAAACAGTTTTTCAAAAAATTAATATCCATACAGATAAAACCAATGCCATTTTAGTTTTCTACCCATTTATAATCAAATGACCTCTAACAAGTAGAGGTGGTGTAAATACATGGCTATGGCATCTGTATTCATATACTAGGATTTCTAAAACAAACACTACACACAGTAGCCTGTAAAACAGTAATTTGTTTCCCTCTAGACTGGAAATCAGAAATTGAAGTACAAGCAAAGGTGGTTTTTTTTTTTCTATGATCTTTCTCTCTTCCTGGCCTACAGATGGTCTGTTCTCTATTTGCATACACAGTCAGATTTTATTAGGACCCACCTTAACAACTTAATTTGAACTTTAATACCTCTGTAAATACCAGATTTTATCTAGCCATTTGAGTCTTGAGGATCAGTCTAGACCTGCTGTGGATTTTTTCGGAGAAAATGAGTGCAGTGTTGGGAGGAGCTGCATTTTCACACATGCATTTACTGGTGATTAGCATGCTATCTAGGAGAAAATAGGCACTTGCTAAATGACAGCTGCCTTTGAATATTGAATCTGTTTTTCTTAATGTTTAGACAGAAATGAGTGGCCAATTTAGCTGAATGGCCTCAGTGGATACACAGAATTACAGCCTTAAAACTCCATTTCTAAAAGAGTAGATTTGGGTATTTCAAAAAAGATCTACAGTAGGTTGAAATGGAAAGCCACAATGAAAGGAGCCAAATCCTAAGATGTTAAAAATTAAGCATTCCCAGCTACTCAAAGTATAGATTATACAAATACTAGAGAGAATATGATGAAATAAATTTGCCATAAAATTATGCTGCCATAGTAGTATTGAGTATATCTCAGCTGGGCTTCCTATAAAGATCACCCTTTTCTGCCACAACTAATCCACATAAGGTTGCATAGCCTATTACAGAAGCCATAGTATTGTTGTTACACTGAGTGGTGTGTTGAAGCAGGCTACCACTAACCAACAAGAGTTGATCATTGTATTTTGAATCATCTTTCATACTAACAGGTAAACCATTGGTGATGTTTATCAACTGTAGTTGAAATAGTCTTGCAATAGAAATTGGAAAATCAGGACTGAGCTTTAGAAAGATTATTTTAGATGTTTAATAGCACACCCGTGGCTGTCATCCAAACAAGAAAACTACATGCAAAGCCTCTGAAAATAGTTATCAACTGTGAAAACAAACCATAGGAAACAAGGGGTCAATAGGAATAATGAGATGTGATTAAAGAGAAGGCAGCTTCTCCAAATCTCTGCATTTGCTCTCAGAGTTTCAGTAGGGTGAGCAGCCCTATCTCTGCAAAGAGTATTTACATTTGTTGTCCGATCATCTCAGGCTATAATTTTGAAGCTCTAAAACTTCCATTCACTAACACCTGATATTGCACACTCAAAGAAAGAAAGAAAGAAAGAAAGAAAGAAAGAAAGAAAGAAAGAAAGAAAGAAAGAACCAAAATTTCACTTAATCTACTTTCTTTGATTCTAAGGCTGAATAGAATAAGTAAGTACTTTAGTTGTTCTGATTGCCATTGACCTTCATAGGATTATCTGTTCAGTTTTCAATGGTGAGCAAGATGAAATGTAACTCCCCTTTTATCTTCTCATCAAGCATTTTGCAACATGTTTATACTTGGAAAGTGTACTCAAACCATTAATTTGATATTTTTAACAGTTACAGAACATAATGATATGGGAGGAATAACATTACTGTGGCATTACTCACAATCAAAGCACAGCAAGTTTATTTTTCTTTAGCTCAAGTACACATCTCAGAGCTTATAATGAAACAGATCTCTAAACGAATTCTGAGAACAATCTGTGCACCTGCTTTACTGTCTGTGCACCTCTTTCATATAAATATATAAGCATTTGCAATGCAAGCCCTAGCCCTCATTCTTTTTGTTCATATACCAAAAAGGATTTTTAAATTGTATTCATTATTTGAGAATATCATAGAATATGTTTTTGTTCATATTCAACCCTAATTCCCTAACTCTTCCAAGATCCATTCCACCATCCACCCAATTTTCACCAGGTCGTGGTGGTGCACGCCTTTAATCCCAGCACTTGGGAGGCAGAGTCAGACGAATCTCAGTAAGCTTGAGGCAAGCCTGGTCTACAAAGTGAGTTTCAGCACAGCCAGGACTGTTACACAAAGAAACTCTGCCGCAATAAAACAAAAATGAACAGCAATTTGCTCTGCCCAAATATTCTTGAAAGTGCAGTCTTCCAGTGGAGAATATTAACTTGCCTTGTGTGTTATACTCTTGGAGGAAACAGATACTGTTGTTCCTAGCTGCTAGCAATTTTCTAAGAAATCCATGGCTAGGGGTTGGATTATGTGATCAGTTCCTCCTCCATGCTGTTATTTGATCTCTAATGGGATTGCACAGGGCTACTGCATACTACCACAGATGCTGTGAGTTCATATGTGTAGCTGCCCTGTTATGTCCAGTAAATGTTCCCTTGTAGTCATCCACTGTCTCTAGCTCTTACACACTTTCTGCCCTCTCATTCACGATGATCCCTGAGCTTGAGGATGAGAATATGTAATATATTCTTTCTATACATTCTGTAGCCTTTTGTTCTCTGTGCCTTGGGCAGCTGTGGATCTCTGTATTAATCACTGTCTACTGCAAACAGAAGCTTCTCTGATGAGAGTTTATCGATACATTAATCTAAGTTATATTGATAAATCAATATGAATTGGTATAATTCTATGTCTATTTAGCAGAATAATAGTAGTTTTTCCTCTAGGACCTATGACTTGTCTAGGCATAGGTTCTTGTACCAACAGTTAGTGTCAGACATGGGTTTCATCTTGTGGATCAGGAATTACATTAAAACAGTAAGTGTTTGGTTAATCCCATGATGTTCATACCACTATGGTACAAGTGGGCATGAATTGCCAGATCAGTCATTGTTATAGTTCATAGGGCTCACAGCTGACTAACACTGATGATGACTTACCTCCTCTGGTGGTGTTCACCTACACTGTGAAAGCTAGACATTAGGGATGAGACTTCCGAGTCAATTTCTCTGTTAATTTCTCTCTGTTCTATGACTAAAGTATTTTGTATCTTCAGCAATAGGGCTTTACCATCAAGTCCTAGTGGGTAAGCAAGAGTATTGACAATTTCAAGTATTATCTGGGGTCTACTATATCCCACTAGCCAAGAACTTCCAAAGAACTAACCCAATTCAAGCACAGGGATTTATATTTCTTTGTCGCTGGTGTCTAGTAGGGACATTGCTACCTTATTATATTGTAAGTCCATTTTAAATCTCTGTCTCTGACTCTCTCTGCCTGCCTCTGTCTCTGTCTCTGTCTCTGCCTCTTCTCTCTCCGTGTGTGTGTGTGTGTGTGTGTCTGTGTGTATGTTGAGGAAGCTTCTATAGTAGTAGGATTGCATATGACTTTTTCTAAAATCTTTTGTGTTATTTACAGCTCCCCACAGTCCCTTTTTCACTCTGCCCTCCTCCAACTACAATTTAACCCTTTCTGTACCATCAGTTCTCTTAAACCCTTTATACTAGCAGATTCTATCCTTCAGCTCCCTTCCCTTAGAAGTTTCTCTCCAGGAGAGCCAAAATAATCCTATACAACAAAGGAACTTCCGGAGGCATTACCATTGCTGACTTCAAACTGTATTACAAAGCTACAGTATTGAAAACAGCTTGGTATTGGCATAAAAACAGACACTGACCAATGGAATCGAGTTGAAGATCCAGATATTAGTCCACAAACCTATGAACACATAATATTTGACAAAGAAGCTAAAAGTATA
>JAQHUG010000100.1:4729012-4744391 GCA_028555095.1 Dicrostonyx torquatus
CTGGACTCTCTGAATGTGGCTGCCAATGGGGACTGACAGATAAGCCAAGGATATTGGCACAGGGAACTATCTCTTCTGCATATATTGGCCTTTTGTGAACCTATTCTATATGGATGCACACCTTCTTAGGCCGAGATGGATGGGGAAGGGCCTTGGGCTTTCCACAGTGCAGAGTAACTTGCCCCATATCAGGGAAGTAGGGGGAGGGCAGTGGGGTAGTGGGGGAGCAGGAGGGCCCGGGACAAGGGGAGTAAATGTAAATTTTTCTTTTAAAAATAAAAAAAAGAAAGTGGACATCCAAAAAAATAAAACAACTGGTTTACCTCTGCTAAGCTACTGAGTGGTAGAACCCAATTGGGTTCCAGAGACTCAAATCCATCTTCTTAAACATTACTATTATATACCTTATCTTTTCCATGCACATATATACATATAACACCAACTTTGGGAATTTTTTAAGTATAGTGGTATAGGCTAAAGAACATTTTTCCCTGAACCTGTGAAGAACAAGTAATCACCATTATGACCCATTAGCTCTGAATATTATATTCCAAATTTTTTACCTTAAGGTCACAACAATCAAGATTTCCAGCGGATACATCATTTTTATATTTATTTCAGACCCTTTTAGGCTTCCCTAGTGGTCCCAACAATGTTGTTCATAGCCAAGAGATCTACATAACAACTGTGTATTTCATTGTGGCATTTCTATGTCATGTTTTAGTTCCTATCACTAAAATAGTTGATGAAGTTTAACTTTATGGCTATATAAATTATAGACCAATTACTTTATGAATGATATCTCAGCTAAATTTGTCTGCTAATTACATGATGTAATTTTGTTACATACTGAAAAAAGTGTTACAAAAAATCAATGCTTTACCTATTTCATTCCATCTTCAAATTGTGTACAGTTTAATTTTTACCCAATTACAGACAGTGGTCATGCTGATCATTTTTAAGGCAGTATATTTCATTTTCTTCATTGTAGTATCAGTCTTTTGATGCCTTTTTATTAATAAAAATAATCATTTACTAATGGTGCCCCATAAAGTCACTTATAATTTCCTTGTGACATGTTTCCATTATTAATTGAGAATGTAATACTTTGTAACAAAGTAAGACAGTCTAGGTTTATGGAGTGAGTGTTTTGTTGATCCTAGTCTTTTAAAAAGCCATTTCCGAATTTCCATTATTCAGAATCCAAGTTCTTAGCCATGGTTATACTCCTTAATATCAGCCTTCACTACTGCAAGCTCTTTATTGTAGAAATAATTACATGCCCACTAACAAAGATTCTAACAAATACACTCAAATATCTCATTTGTGAACCCTGAAATCATTAATTTATGGTGTCGGTGAGAGTTTCAGTGCATAAGAACACTTTGCTGTGCAAGGAATGGGACCTTAATTTTAAAAACATGCCTATTCACATGTATAAATGGAGAATATTGAGAAAGGGGGCATCTTTTCTCTAAGGCAGTCTATGGAAAGAAGAAAAAGTATGAAGTGGTAAGGTTATAAAATTAATCTTATACATGTCTCTAAAAGTATTCATGTATTCATTCCACAGGTCTTAAAACGATTTTATTTTTAAAAATGTCATAAAAATTTGTTTCCTCATTATCAACTACAAATAAATTAGTGGCACTCACTACAGATGATGCATATCTGTGATCATCGTTTCCCTCACTTTAAATGCAAACAGGCAGCCGTGAGAGAATGGGTAGAGTAAAAACTCTTTACTTTTTACTTTTGATTTAGTACAAATTGCTGTCATTCTTTTGTTTCAGATCCTAATATAACTGCCATGTGTATTCACTTTCCTTGAAATCTCTTGAAAACTGGCATAAACCATGAAAATGAAGACCTTCCCATTTTGATACTCTGCAGAGAGTAGTTGATGTACGTGGACCCAAACCTGGTTCTGCTACTTTTTATATAGTTACTTAGAGCATCACTACCACTGTGTCCTTATAAGGGATAGAAGAAAAAGATACTCTCTGGTTCTCTAAATCTTTCTTAGTTGTACAGTTTAAAATCTTTGAAACAGTATTATATTAAAAAAATATAAAAAAATATTGGCTAAGAAGCTACTTTTTTGAAGCATACTTCTGATTATACTCTCTGGCTTTCGTTATATTCCCTTTCATTCATACCCATACCAAACCATGCTTAAGACTCACTGATGCTATTTGCAGCATAGATGCCGTTTTCTTCTCTAGCTTCAGCTAAAGCACTCACATTCATCTGAACAACCACTTCTTCAGTATTTTAATATAACTCAGTCTACAATTTGGAGTTTCTCAGTAAGATGTTCAGAGTATGCCTTTGGTCTTGAACAGGGACTCATTTTATCTAATCTAGTCCATGATTGTAATACCTAATTGGCTTCTCAGTACCGTGCAGTCTCATTAATATAGCCATCCAAGACCTTTATGATTCACCTAAAACTACCTTCCTAGCTTATTCTAGAACAACCAAGTTCCTTATCAAAATAATTATACTCTCTTTCAACACAAAGCTTTATGCACATCTATCTTATTTTTGTAGCTTATGTTCACTCTTCATCCTCCAGTGTAAAATATCTGCACACACTATTCTCTCTCCGTATTCTGTCACTCTTCACATACCTACTTAACATCACCTAAATCTACAAATCCAGAATTAGCAAAACTTGCTCAGAGAATCTTTTATTAATCAACTAGAATAAGTCAAGTTTGTATTAAAGAATCTCTCTACATGTGTTTCTTTTTCTCTACATTGTCACATTTGTAATTTCAGATGTATTTCCCAGTTACAAAACCAGCTTGTTCTCAACACTACTCAGTGTGCTTGACAGGTAACTTATTTGAATTGCTCAATAACACATTATTCTCATCACTAATACAAAATATTAATTGCATCATTAGCAGGTTTTGTCTTGCAGTCAAACTTATAGAGAAAGGTAAGATACAATGAGTTACTTTTGAAATTTTAATGCTTAAATCAAAGTTTTGAATATCTACTAAGGTAATAAAACTTAAGCAGCATTGCCATAAACTGTGAGTAGATTTATATGCCATTATATATGTTATAGTTACTGTAACAATTCTAAGAAAGTACAGGTGGCAGAATTCTATTGGCTTACTACTTCTGATTAAATGCATTACTTATTTCTTAAGAGTTTGTGGCTATATCTTCTAATGGAAAGAAATTAGCCTTTGTCAATGACTTAAAACCTTTTCCTATACCTCATACATATCTTATAGACTTTCCCTCTTCTACCTATTAAGTAATAGCCAAATACTAACACCATCTCTCAGTATGAAATCTTAAATGCAGAATAAACAGTGGCAACATTTAAAAAAAAAGAAAAAAAAGTTCTAGTGTTGATAAATTATCCGCTCAAATTGGGAATTCCAAAGATGAGACAAACAGCTAGAGAGCACATTATATTATAGGAGAAGTAACAGATTCCTGGATCAGAGAGGTACTGTGCGAATGGGAGAAGAGATTTTACATTTATGCCTTGCGAGATTTTCTTTCTCTAACTACAGAAGAATATTGACTATGACTAAGGCTCATATCTAGGAGTTATTTTGCCAGTAAGAAAGGAAAAATTAAGGGACTGTTGAACATTGACTTCTTGGTGTCTAATACAATGCCAACATGTAATGGATCTCAGGAATAAACAAATTATATGAATAAATTGTTTTAAGAACCATGCATATGAATGAAGCATCATTAAAAAGTAAAATTATTTAAAAAATCACTGAAAACACACACACATCAGTGACCACATTTTCAAAGCCAGATTGTAAACTAAAGTTATAGCTTTCCCTTAATTCTGACCAATGTGCTCAAAATTTGAAGGTGTTTTGGTATCAGTTTTCCCCAGATATTTCTGTCTATGAGGTCAAAAGATCCCTTCAGTAACAAATGCACCTAATACCAATTAATATCAGATGAAATTAGTGCCACATTTTAGCTGTCCTTCAAATTCCATCTCAATGTGTATTTGCATTTGCTTCTTTGGCCTCAAGAGTTTCATATCAACCACCAGCAACACACACCTATTAAATATCATTTCCGGACTCTGTTTTGATGATCTGGCACCCGACAACTAGAAGAGAATATAAACCCAAAAGATTCCCACAGGACCTTTAGATTGTTTTGAGGAGTCTAGAAAAAAAGAGATTGAAGATACACACTTAATCAGTGTGTTTGGAGAAAATGTTGGAAATTTCATTTTATCCTCATGGGGCACATAGTTCTTGCAATCATTATTACTCAGTTTTCCCCACCAAATGCAAAGCTTAAAGATCCAAAGTACTGTCAAGTATGATGTTGTATATTATAATATAACCTGCACCCAGAAATAATACATAGAGACAAGTAATTTGCATATGCATATATACACATATTAATGATAGCAATATAATTCATATTTATGACATAAATTAAAAATGTATGGTTATAAACCTCTTTTACTTGAAGAAAATAGTTGAAGCAAAGAAAATATTAACTAAAAAGAAAATATAGTTACTTTAATTGATATTTTATTTTGTTTAATTTTTCTATAGTTATGAATTGTAATATAACTATCTGGGTTTCCTGATGGCCACATGAGACCCGTGTAAAAGGGTTGTTTGATCCCCAAAGGGTCATGACCCACAGGTTGAGAACTTCAGATTAGAATATGTAACATACAGTATTCAAGTGTCTTTATTATGAAGTCCTAACTTTTTTTCCTGTGTACATCATATCTCCTACTTATTAACTGATATATCTTTGAATTGTTTATAAATGATGCACAACATCCATAAATAAATAAAATATCTTGACTGACTATTCTTAGGGAAAGCTGTCCGACTAAATATACAGCTTAGTTCTTCTCTCAAAAAGAAGAAGGTTTGAAAATAGAACCCGTATGTATTTTGAAATTAAAATAAAAGGAAGAAAGTTGCTTTCCAAATAAGAGGATGGTCAGACACAACCAGCAATCTGAACTTCAAATACTTTTTTTTTTGTTTCAAGAGTCACATAGCTAGTGAGAACAAAGAAAGAAATAAAATCTACGCTCCTTTTTCATACTGCACCATAAAGGGCAACATTCAGCTCTGCTTTTAATTTCAAGCAGTCAAACTATTAAAAGGAGCATTATTTTAGAGTCCTTGAGATGACTTATAAAAAGCCTTTCAAAAGATTAAAGTGCTAGTGGTTCTATGTATATGTCTTGATTGAAATTGAAATTCGTAAAAATAAATGTTTACTCTGCTTTACATTTAGGGTAAAAAAACACAATGCCTTACCCATAAGCAGAGTGTTACTTAACTACTTGCTGAATGGTTACGTGGGTTAAACTTCCTCTTGTCCCAGATGGAATGAATGGCATGGATACCTTCATTGTGGAACTACACAGCTTTTTGTTTCTTTATTGATATCATTCATTTTTTGAGACAGAATCTCACGATATAATTCTTGCTGGCCTAGAATACTATGTAGATGGGTTGGCATCTCAAACATAGAGATCTGTCTGCCTTTGCCTCCTTAGTGTCATGTGCCACCATGCCCAGCCTGTTAATAGCATTCTTAATTTTGTTTTCTGCTTATTCTCTCATTTGTTTACTCCATCAACTATAAACCTAAAAATTTATGCCATCCATACTGTGCAAATTATATATCTAGAAACTGAACTTGTTCAGCATGTTATAAGCATGTATCTAATATTATGTTCCTTAAAATATAGTTGACTCTGTGTGCAGAGAAATTTTTCTAGTTCCTAACCTAAGCTTGACTAGCATGTCATCAACCTCAAATATATTGTACACATTTCTGGAAAGAGAGTAAACTAGATGTTGAGAGACACAGTCCTCAAACAGAATATTAAAACCTGCAAAACCCCAACATAGAACAATTGTTAGGAAGAAGAGTTGAGTTGGACACCAAGTCTCACCCCAAACTATGGAGCTCTTGGAAAATATTAACAACTACTGGGAGAGGAAGACACAGTTTTACCTAAGAGTGTGTAGCCCCCATAACTCAACATTCTCCACGAGAAGAGTACACATTAAAAATTATTTGATTGACACAATATTGGTTGGGTATGGAGGGAGGACAGAGAAATGGGAAAGTGTTGAGGGCAGAGGATGAGATCAAAACAATTGGATGAAACTGAAAGAACCAAAAATAAATTGTAAAAATTATAAAACCAGAAAACTTTACAATGCTAATCATGGGGACTTAGAAATTCCTCTTAAAGGTTAGGTGCACTTGTAATAGAATAAGAATATAAATAGAGGAGCTACAAATGATAAAAAAAATAATAATAGATGCCCTCAGGGAGGGACTTCTGACTATTATTTTTAGAACATGTGCTATACTGCCCATCCATTCCCACTGAGTTACAGATGTTTGCAAGGTTCAGAATCATGATCCCACACTGAGTGGATAAAATATTCTTCTCTAGAGATTTAAATCCAGAATTCAAAAATGGCAATTCAATCTTTTTTATGTGGCTTTATATTTGAAAGCTGTAATGCAGCCATAATTTGACCCATTGGCATAGAAACAAAAAGAATAGTCGTTGTTATAAGACAGAGAAGAAGAAAAGAGAAACAGAAAATCAATAGTATCCCCTGGGTTGAAGGCAGCTTTCTATTTCCTGATTCTGGTCTGGTTTTCAGAGCATATGCTTTTTTGTCTATATTTGTTTGGAAAAGTTATTTCAACAAAGTACTACATATTGGATACATCTAGAAGTTTGTTTACTCACAACTCTTTAGACAAAATATCTGAGGTCAAGGTTTTCAGGAGGTTGGCATTCTTTGAATCACATATATCACAATAAAGTTGTAGATGGCTGTATTTCCATATGATGATTTTACATTATCCCTACTCCATGTGAGGATACATCATAATTTTGTATTTCATACCCATATATTAAACGTACAAGTTAGAAGGTTTTACTGTAACATTTTCATACATATATGTAAGGTACTGTGATTATATCCTCTGTGTTACCTGCCCTTTTCCTTTCTTATAATTTTGCTTCTTCCATTTAAAGATCTCAAAATCCAGTCATGCTCCTAGAACTCTCATGTTAAGACTGTATTATATAAACACCAAGAACAAAACTCAGCCTATAATTGCTCTGGTTCCACAAGTCAAAACTTTAGATTTACATTATCCATAAGAAACTATGCTAATATATGTCTTAGTATTGTAGTCAAGGAAATGCAAGAACAACAGCCAAACAGTAACTGAAAGCTATTAAGTTACCACAGTATTTTAGAAAATGCCATGAAAAGTTCTAATTTGGCATGCAATAAAATTTCCTTACAATTGTCTGTATCCCCTTTTCTATTTAAAATCCTAGCCATTGTAACACAGTAGCTAATCATAGTATTCCCCTTCCCTGATATTACTTTCCAGTCCTCCATATCTAAACTAAGTTAATTATTTTCTCTTATTACTAATATGCCTTCTTGTTCCATGATTAATTCTTAGTGAGTGTCAGTAAAGTTATAAAATCACTTTTAAATCCTTTCATTTCCACTCATCAACAGTATTATTTATTTGTCCTAATTTGCTATACAAGAAAATTCTGCTTACCTATTTGAGTTTATTTTCTGTTACCATGACTACTTTTGTGTGTTAGTAATCCTATATACACTTTTCAAATTCTTAAGAAATGACTTAATGTTTTTCAACTCTAGCATAAGGATGCCTTGGCACCAGTCTGGAATGATGACAACAAGCATTAGTCCCAAGGCAATGAAGCTCCAATTATTTTTACTTTCCTATCAAGAAGCTCAGTAACATATTTATGTGTTAACTATAGCCATGAACGCAGCAACTGTAAATACGTACAATCAATAAATAATTCGATGAAATTAGGTGACAGATACTAAAATACCTCTACTTGTCCTCATAATCCTAAATCTTCTAGAGACACAAACAACACCAAGAAATTTCTGTCTCCTCACTGGATTAAGTAACTGAAGGGCAGAGACCAAATTTATGCTCTGGAAAGGAATGGAAATTAGCCTGCTTAGTAAAGACAAAGGTTGTGAATGCATGTACCAGTGTGTAACTAAGCTAAATTTTAATGAATTTTTGGACAGATGTGAAAGTTTTGGAAACTCAGAAGCTACACACAATGATCAAGGTAGCAACTGGACTGAACGAAGGGAATAAAGGCATGCGTAGGGTAACCTAGGTTGAAAAGCTTAGGATATAAGGTATGATGATGTGTCTACAACTCTTTTGCACTCTCCTAAATAGAGTTATTATAAATGTATCCTGAGCAGTGTACAAAGGACATGTGTCTTACCATTTACCAGTCCAAGTACAGTAAACTAGAATAATAAGTAATACTATTAAATTTCTATTCAATGTCACTCGAATTACGTGGATCTCCTTATTTCTTCTCTTATGTACCTGATGTTTTTCTCATGTAACCTACTAACAACATTCTTCTTCAAGAAGAATTCTCTGAGGCTATGGAATTTGCCTTTTATTTGGCCCAATATCATTAAATATATTATGAACGAATTTTGCTTGGTGCATTTAGAATGTGCCTGTAAAAAATCACTTGCTTCCTCCAACACTAATTCAGGAAATTTCTCACTCTCTCAGGATAGTAATCTGCTTAGCTATTTGTTGGCTTCCTTAGCCTTTTCGTCTGACATTTTATAGTCTTCTTTATAATTTAAAATTCTCTTCTATCCCTCCAAAGAGAGTCCCTAAATTTGTATGTATTATATATAATAAATATTGTGCTGTGTTAGACCAGAGAAATATAGTCTTGGGGCATCTTTAGAGATCCATTGCAACCAATTAGCATGACTTATTTATTTTCTATATATTTTTATTCTCTATGATGTCTTTCATCCAAGGCCCTCAGATAATTTTCCAAAATATGAACTAACCATCACACATCCTCTAGAGATAAAAGCAGACAAGGGATAGAAGTGAAAGTCAATAATATAGTATTCAAAAGAAAAAAATCCTCTATCTATTACATTTTAAAGAAGATCAGCCTTAGGACCATTCATATAAAGGCAAAGACTTTAAAATGCAACCTAGAAGAAAAGTTCCTCCTCATAAAAAGGAAAGAACATGGGCATTCAGACTTTATAAATGAATTACTTTGTATTCCCCTCTCAGGAAATCTCTGCAATACAAGAACTCTAATAGATAGCATTTCTGGGTTTATAAGGTTTTAAATGATCATATGTGACTGTCAATGGCAACTTTTCTCAAGACGGAGGGAGACAGAGAAGATGACCTTGAGAAGGAACAGAGTTATGGCAATGGATCAACTTCTGCAATAGGCAAGTGTTCACCATAAGCCATAAAGGTAGTGTTAGAAATGTGGATACTTTTGTGGATCAGTGCATAGCAGTCAAGGCTGAAGAAGAAAGATTTAGAAAAAATGAAAAGTAAAATATCAAAATTATTCATTTATAATGATAACTAATCTGTGTCCTTTCTCCTCAGATATTCAGAGAAGGAATTGCAGACACTGACACAGAAATCTAAACCAAGTCTTCCAGACATGCTCAAGTTTCTGCTTTACTTTCCACATTACTTATTGTATAAGACAGAAAGATATAGAGAAAAGAAATTGCCTGAGTTATAATGTTATTTATTATCATGTCTCACTGCCTCACATAAGCATGCAATTACATTTTCAATATTAAAATTTTAAGGATTGTAAATGCCATGTTTATGAGATGATAATATCACTTATTGGGTGGGTACAATATATGAAACACTGATAGTTTTCAGGTTCATAGTGTTCTCTAACTAATAATAAAATTTACAGTGTATATGCTATCAATATTTTAAGGAGCTAGACAAAGCAATGGGAAGTCAGAAACTTTAAACAATGTGCTAAAATCACAAGGCTAGTGAGCTCCAGTAACCATTGGTCTATGTAATTTCAAAGTTCTTTACCACATTTTTATGACTTACTTACATTTTTATTCTTTGAAATCATAAATTAAAGAAAGAAGTTGATGTTGTCATCAGAATCGATAATAATAGAAAGAATTATCACTTTCAGATAACAATGAAATTTTAAGCTAATTATTGACACTGAGATTACAAGTTAAAGGTAAAGCTAGTGGGATATTTACTTTTTTCAAGGATAATCATCACCAAGTTATTTATATTGCATCTAGGATAATGGAAAGTTTGGTGACTTATCAGACCATTGTGGTGTATATGATAGTCAAAAGTCTACTTATGGTAACAGGTGTCTCATGAGACCTGACTGATCCAAAGTAAATGTTAAATAAAAATTTACCCTTTAAAATGAAATCCCCAGTTTGAAGAAAGTCTGATAATAAGAGTCTTCCTGATGTGAGATGTTTCTGTAAAATAGCCAATTGTAACTACCGAGATGGTGCCTTGAAAGATATCTTTCTAAAACTCTTTCAGGCCTGGTGAGATGTCTCAGCAGGTTAAAGGCTCTTGTCATCAAGCCCATCAACCTGAGGGTTATCCTCATAGTCCACTTGACAGAAGGAGAAAGCCTGCATCAAGAAGTTTCCTTTGGTCTCCAACGTGTGTGCTGTCACATGTATATACCCCTACACACACACGTACACACACACGTACACACACATACATACACACATATACACACATTAAGATGAAATGTAGCAAAATTAAAGAAGTATTGCTAGTGAAAGATTTGTTTGAACAGGACATCTATCTTGCATGTTTTATATCTGCTAGATTATTAGCATAAAGTTAAAAATAAAAGTATAATCTCACTATATGAAATAAAAATCAACAGTTAAAGGTCCATTTGCTTTACCCCTCTTGTGCCACACTAACATATAAAGAATGTTAGATATCATCTGTCCCAAAGTTTAGGAGGAGTTATAAGAAAAGAATGACTTGTAAGAACTGTTTTCTGCTTCTGTTCCTAGCTAGTTTGAATGTTTTTAACCATCCATTTATTTACTCAATTCACTGCAAGTTGTATTCAGCCATTTTACAGGGTCATTTAAAATCTTTCAGTGGCTACCAGGGCTGTTAGCTTAAATGCAAACTCCTTAATATTGCATATATATCCTTATTTCATTGTGTTCCTATGAGTCTCTCTGCCCTGTTTTTCAACATAACCTACTCGGAACTCAGATATCCACCTCACCTAGACCTCTTTCAGTTCCTTAAATTGCTATGACTTTTTATCCTAATCTTTTAGAGACTGCTATTTCTTTCTCATACATTTCTTAGCCTATGGAAGCATTAGCTCATCCTAGAATTTGCCCACTGCCTGACCACCCGCATTCACTCTCTACACTACAGCCATTCCCTGCCATCCTAACTGCTAGACTTTGGATATTCATAAAGCTTTCATATTCATAAATCTGAGCATTCGTTGGCCTGAGAGATGACGCAGTAAAAGCACCTGCCACCAAGCTTGATTGTATTAGCTCAATTCCCACATGGTAAAAGAAGCAGGGAAAAGATTTTGGTTAGTTGCCCTCTGACCTAGACACACAAGTCATGGCATTCATGATAAACAATAGATAAGTTAATGAATAATAGAGAAACCTTGTTTCAAAAAAAAAAAACAAACAAAATCTAAGCATTCATAAAGCACAAATTTGATGATGTCGTAGAGTTCCTGAAGAAAACTTACCCTGCTACCTGTGTAGTTTTCAGTTGTTACAATTCCTCAGCTAGGGGTGGAGATTCTTGATTGTCTTTCCCATCTATTATTGAATTTTTACTAATAAAATAACCCATTTTACTTATATATAGCATGACTTAGCAAACTTTTATGTTATCTATTTCTTGATTCCGTATATTTGTTTCATCAATAAAATATTTGAAATTTTGTTACAGATTCAGTATAAAAATAAAGTAGTGAAAACAGAAAAGCCAAAGTTGTCAATCAATTTACATTTCAAAGTCCTGTCTTGACCACTGTGATGTTATTTTGTTTGTGCTTTTAACAAGTAAAGCTTCCCTGAATATCAGAGTGTGGATCTAGCCACAATAGTTAGCTACAGAGGCCAGGCAAGGGTGGCTCACACCTTTAATCCCAGCATTAGGGAGGTCGAGACAGGAAGTGATATGTCAGGGCAGAGAGAGGAACATAAGTAAGAAGGAGACAGGCACTCAGCCCAGTCAGTTTGAGTGCTTGTAGAGACAGAATACCCCATTCAGTCTGAGGATTTTGTAGAAGTAAGAATTAGTGTTTGGCTGTTCTGCCTCTGTGATCTTTCAGCATTAACCCTATATCAGACTCGAGGTTTTTTATTAAGAGCAATTAGAATTCACACTACAAACCATTGAAGATGTTCTTAGCTCACAAGAATTTCAACATGTTTTCAATTTTAGTGAAATATGTAGCAGTTGCTGTCTATTTGGAGCCGTAGATAAAATGCAGAGCCACTTCACACATGCTAGATAACTCTTCTACCATAACATTTTATCCTCAGCACAATGAAAATTTGAAATCTTCTGGATATATTAGTGTTCTAAAAGTTTATTGATAACAAAATTGTAAGGGAAAAACAATATTGTTTCTTTTCCATTCAAAGGGCTATATCATGAGTACAAATCATACTTCAGACATTCAGCAGTACAAAACAAGTAAAGCGGGGGATTCAGTGGTGAAATGTTGAGACAAATTACAGGTTAGGTACTAGATTCAATTAGCAAGAGTCAATACCAAAAACAAAACACAAATTGTGGACAGCACCATCTCATATGTCAAGAGTGTGAATGGAATAAAAGAAAAAAATGAAGAAGTCCAGTTCACATAGAATTTTTCTTTTCTGCTTCTTGGTCACTATGATATAAGATGTTCTGCTCTAGCACATACTCTGACAAGAGT
This sequence comes from Dicrostonyx torquatus, assembly GCA_028555095.1. NCBI lineage: Eukaryota > Metazoa > Chordata > Mammalia > Rodentia > Cricetidae > Dicrostonyx > Dicrostonyx torquatus. The sequence goes on from JAQHUG010000100.1 coordinate 4,741,863, forward strand.
CAAATTAATTTTTCCTTCTTTGTATTTTCCCCATTGTGCACATTTTCATGCTGATAAAATGTCTAACATCCTCACCCTATAAAGGTTCTTTTGATTCTACAAATGAAATATTATTTGATACAGATAGAATCATTGCTGAGGAGCTGGAAAGAAGGTGTTCATACTGCTATTGCAGAGTACCTAGGTTTGGTTCCCAACACTCATTTCTGGCATCTCAAAACACCATGCAATTCCATTTCCATTTCCAGATCTGGCACTTCTCTAACACACACACCCTGATGGCATGCAACATGCAAGCATGTGACATATATAATTCATGCAGGCATACCCATAAACATAAATTAAGAAAAACAACCCGAAACTCGGGGATCATCACAAAAGAGAGGCTACAAAAATTATAAGATTCAGAGATCAGGAGGCCCAGGGTGAAACAGTATCCTCTGAATCTAACAGGAAGGACCACTGCACAGATAAACTCATAGCAACTACTTTCCTGCACAAGACCAAAACAGTCAATATAACAGTTTGGAGTCTGGAGGGATTCATGAATTCCCATTTGTGAGATATTTTGAACATATTCTGACATTCTCCAAGAGTATCAATAAAGTTTGCCTTGAATCAGAGGGTGGAGTTAGCTAATAGCTGATCAAAATTAGCTGTAGAAGTTTTGAAGGACCCAGGACATAAAGAGAGAAACAGGAAGTAGTAGGGAGGGGCTTAGAAAGATTCTTGGATTTTTGAATTGAGGAAGAGGAGAGAAGAAATCGCCCATTGCTTTTCTGGTGCTTCTCTGATCAATTATGTTCTTAACCTGATATCTGACTCCTGAGTTTTTACTAATAAAGAATAATTAGATAAAGGCTACATTCTCACCAATAGCTGAGGAGTTATGAATAGTTCACAGATGCTTGGTAAAGAGAATAACTTTTCTTTAACCATGTGACTACTTTGGTCAACCATTCTCCAATGGATGTAGTCCCTGATACATGAATATATAGGCAGTATAACTTGTACTTTGAGGATTATTTTTTAAAAAGACATGAAATTGGGAGAGGTGAGGAGAAAACCATTGGATCTGGGAAGAATTGGGGAAGGAGTGAAGGGTAAATATGATCAAAATACATTGTATGAAATTGCCTGGTAATTAATAAGATATATTTAGAAATAAATTTGAATAAATCTTTAAAAATGTATACTGAATAAGTTGGAAAAAGAGTATAGAGGAAAAGATTAAAGAACAGAGCCTCCAGGAAATGTACATTTCATTAAACATATTGCACATTAAGTTGTGAATGTAGTTTTAAATTTTTGAAATGATAAGCAAGGCCTAATTTTCATCCACTCATTTATATGTATATATTTCACAGAAAATGGAAATGAAATTAAAATCCTCAGAGATTTAAAATGAGAGTTGGCTTGCTAGAATATAGAAAATGTTTTATTCTAACTAAAACAAAGCAGGGAAGCAAGAAATATGGATATAAGTAATTAGATTGATCACATATCAAAATAAAACTCCAGAAGATCTTATTTTTAAAGGATAATGTCTTTTCTAGTTATGAAGAATTTATATAAAGTAATGCTAAATGCTTTCTACTTAATTTACAAATACTTTATACTAGCCTTCCCACCTCTGCTTTTTTCAATTTATTCATTCAACAAATATCTATTAACTTTTTATTACTATAAATTCAGAGTAGTCATTTTTGGTTTTTTGTTTGTTTTTTTATTGAAAATATATTCTTTTCTCATACAATATATCCTGCTTACAGTTTCCCCTCCTTCTACTTCTCCCAGTTCTACCTCACCTCTATTCCTCTCCAGATCCACTTGTTTTCTGTCTATCATTAGAAAATACAGGCTTCTAAGAGATGAAAACCAAACATAACAAAATAAAATATAACAATATAAAGCAAAAACTTTCATAATGAAGCATGACTTGGCAACCCAACAGTAGGAAAAGAATCCCAAGAGCAGGCAAAGAAGTCAGAGACCCACTTCACACATCCAGAATTACCAAAAAAAAATTACTAAACTAATAGTTATAATGTATACAAAGATGATCTGGAATAGACCCATGTCAGCCCTATGCTTGCTTTCATTCTCTGTGATCTCATATGCCCCATTTTGAACTCATTCAGAGGGCCTTTGATGTGGGATTTCCTTCTGTATGCTATGAACATGTTTTATTACCATTGGTTAATAAAGAAGCTGCTTTGATCTATGGCAGGGCAGAATATATCCAAGCAGAGATAGATGAGAAAAGAAAAATGAGTCAGGGAGATGCTATGTCATTATTTGGGTCCAGGCAGCTGGGAAGCAAAAGCACAGTCTCAGTTTACAAATGGTACCCAAATATTTGGAAAGAATTTTCACATAAAGCCCGAGAAAGCTTTAAAAAAGGATCCTAGACAGACAAGACCAATAAAATTCAGCTTCTTTTTTTTGTTTTTGGTAATAGTAGATCATATCTGAGGAATTTTTTTTAAATTTTTATTGTTAAAAGAAAAATTTACATTTACTCCCCTT
>JAQHUG010000100.1:4824826-4837793 GCA_028555095.1 Dicrostonyx torquatus
CTGGCTATATTCTGCCTTGCCATAGCCTGAAGTAGCTTCTTTATTAATCAATGGTAATTAAACATATTTACAGCATACAGAGGGGAATCCCACATCAAACAACAACAATATTTATACATATGTTACTGGTGCAACAAGGAGAACATCAGGAGGCCTCAACTGTATTCAAAGAACTACAGACAACTAAGGAATGCTAAGAGTGAGACATATAGTCTTCCCTAGAGAACAGAATACAGACTGGTTAGCCAATAGCAAATGATCAGCCCTGGAAACGTACTCATACAAGCAACATTATCCAGACTGAGCAGGTTATATTGTTTATTTAAAACTTTATGAGTATGCATACTCATATGTATATACATGTTTGTATGTAACAATAATTAATGAAAAAGGAGGCCATATAATTGTAAGAGAACTACTACTGGAGATTAAGCCCTCTTTCTTTCAGCCAATGGCTTCTAAGATATCCGCCCAATGTGGGGCGTGGTTGTCATTTTAAAAAAAGCCGCAGCAGCTCTTCAAGCTAGCTTGCTTCAGGCTTCCATGCTGACTGCTAGACTCAGTTTCCTGTTTGTGACCAGAGGAATGTGGTTTGGGACATTGATCTGTAAGTTTTATCCCTTCCAATAAAATACCCCTTTATTAATCAAATTGGTGTAAGATTGTCCTGCGACAATAGAGAACAAGGTATATTATACAGGAGGGTTTGGAAAGAGGAAAGAGAAGAGGGACATTATGTAATTTTATTAAAATCTCAAAATAAATAACAAAAATTACACCCTATGTAAATAGATAAATATGTTGTTTGCTTTTATTTAATGCAAATGTTCAGAATTGACAAATCTCTGGCAAATCTACAGATAGCTATTATAGAATAATACTCTCCTTGTATTATTCTATGGTTATGTCTTATTTTTTATGTGTCTTAATACTCTTTACTTATATTTCTATATTCCCATGTTCCTACCCTAGCAAGAGGTATTTTTGTCCAGATGGTCTATGACATAAGAACAATGTTTTTTGTACTTCTTTTGTTTTATTTAAAATAGATTCTCCTTTCATACAATAACATCCTGACCACAGTTCCCCCTCTCCACTCCTACCAGTACCTCCCCACCTATCCTTTACCCCAGGTCTACTTCCCCTCTAATACTTCTTCAAAAAAGAGCAAGCCTCCATGATAAAACAAAGAAACACGGCAAAATAATATACAATCAGACAAGGCAGAATTTTTCTTATGGAAGCTAGAGAAGATGATATAATTGGAGAAAAAGAGTCTCAAGAGCAGGCAAAAGAATCAGAGAAACAGAGACTCCCAAGAACATTTTCTTTAGTGTCCAGAGTAGTTGATGGTTGATTTTGTCATTCATCAATTGGTTTGATTCATTCAACCAACACTGGTATGAAAAAAACACTGGAATACAGTTACAGTGATCAATCCTATTATAAGAAAATGGCCTGGGTTAGGGTTTAGAGAAAGATAGTCATTGAAAGAAAGGATTATAAGAAGCTAGAGGAATATTGATCTCTATGTTTTAGCTGTAAAAGAAATCAAAAATAAATCAAGTCAGAGAAGCACAAAAGAAAGAAAAGTTAACTGATCTTTGAAGGAATTTTGGAGATGGCTTTTTCACAAGTGTTTAGGAAAGCTCCAGAAAAAATGCTTACTTGATTGGTAATTAGGAAATAATAATACTGACAAGAGAGTTCAGCAGTAACCTCATGGTCTATATGCTCTAACACATATCTATGATCCCATTTGGTCATCATAGTAAGCCTCAATAATAGGTAAGGAAACTTTTATCCATGTTTTACAGTAAAGAAAACTGAAGCTAGTATTAAGAAAGAAATTCCCACAGATAGCAAACATACATCTTTCTACTTCCTCAATAATAAAAAATAAATACAGCATAAACCTATAGGACTAAAGTCAGAAAAATAAAAATGAGGTTGAGTTATTTTGAGAAAAAGGATTTTAGGGTTTCATTTTGCTTTGTTTTATGTTGAGAAGCCAAGATACACAAATGAGGTTGTGCATCTATTTGTATAGCATTATAAAGATCCCTCTTTTGTCTTTCCTGTTAAGGAAGATTATTTTCCTACACAAATAATAAAGTAAGTCACATTTTAAAAAAATGAAATCCACATTAACAAAGGAAAAAAAAACTCATTGTTCTAAGATTTTTCAGTCTCTTAGTTCAGACAGAGAGACATTGGATCTGAAACTCTTTGACAATTATGTAACTTCTATACATTGAAAAACCTATTATGGTTAATTTGGAGAAGTAAAAGTCATATATTAAATATGAAAAACTAAGAGTTTGATGGAAAGACTAACACGAAACATTAAGTTTTAATGGATATAAAATAGTTTTACAGACATGCAGCAAAGTAAACTGTGGTAAACCATAGCCAATATGGTTCACCAAGAACAGGTAATGCTGGATCTACACAAATTACCCATGATATTCTTACTATAACCACTTTAGTGCTATTTTGCCTTAGTTTTATTATAAGTTGGTGTATCTAGAGACTTTTTATACACATATTATTGCAAGTTGACATTCTACAAACTTCCAAGTCAATAACCAACTTCTATATAGAATACTATTTCCATCAATATTTTAAGGTAAATATTTATTTATTCCTACCATGTACTGAGAGAGTACTGAAAAATACATGCAAATAATGTTAAATTGTGAGCCACCACTATACTTTTAAAAAGTTTATAGCAATTTTAATATTTTTAAAATATACATATATTTTTTATTCATTCAACTTCATCTTTATTCTTTAAAAGTGATTTCTAAATGTTTTATACTACAAGTAATGTTACAATAACTAACCCAATAATAATATATTTTCTGAGTTTTAAATATTTATTTGGAACATTTTATTAGAAATTTGATTTCAAGGTATATAACCATTTTAATACTCTTAGTATGTATTGTCAAATTACTGTCTAAAATACAATACCAATTTTGCATACTGCTATTGTAAGATAATTTATTTATTAGGAAAATTGAGTGGTTTAAATAATGTGTAAACTGAAAATTTTACAATTGTCTGTGCAGCAACCATTCTGCTTAATTTCTCTTACTTGACATGACTTACTGAGATATTTTAACACTTTATCAGATTTTAAAGTTATCTTATTGACTTGTAAGTTCCTAAAATATAAATGTAAATACTTTTCAGAAATACTTATTTTAAATGTTTCCCCGCTTTGATTTTTATTATATTAATTTGGAATATGGAAGTAATACAAATTTCTGATGTTGTAATGTTGTTTTTTTGTGTTATGTTTCCAGAGTCTTCATGTTCCAAATTAATCTTCACTACTTGAAGATTACAAAGAAAACACTATTTATATTTTTACATCAGATTTTGTCACTCTGTTTCTGTTTTAAATAATTAAGCTCTAGCTCATTGATGTCACTGATACACTGTTATTTTGTATTTCAGGAAGCTTTTGTGATAGTCTTTAACATCTGCCCTCTTCATCCTTTTCCTGTGTCTTCAATTAAGTTGAATATGTTTCTACTCTAAAATCAGAAACATAAAACAATTAGAATCTTCTAAAAATGCTTTTCTTCTTTCCTTTAATGATGTGATCATCCTTTATGGATCTTCCTCATTCCTCTTTTGACCATTATTCCTCTTTGTATTTAATTTTTTTGAGCTAATAAATGTCAGTTTTCTCTTTCTTAAATTCTATAATCTTTTGCATGATCTTCTTGGAGGACTTCATCTTCTATCACACATATATCATATCTTAATTTTTAAGTTTTATTTAGGGATCTGAGTGTTTTACCTGCATGGCTGTCTGTGCACTACATTCATGCCAGGTATCCAAGTAGACAAGAAAAGGACAGGCATCTGAGTGTTTTAACTGCATGGATGTCTATGCCAGGTGTCCAAGTAGATAGGAAGAGGACATTGGTTCTCCTCTGACTGGAATGACACATGATTACAAGCCACTATATGGGTGCTGGAAATCAAACCTGGATCCTCTGGAATAGCAAATATTCAGGGCTCTCACTCATAGAGCTATCTCTACAGCTTGTAGTATTACTATATGGTAATATTACCAAAATGGATCTGACAACTCAAATTAACCTATGACCACTACTAAACTATATGCAAGTGCTGTCTAGAGTTAACCACCTGATTGTCCTACTTGGAAAGCTGAGTTAATGACCCTTCATATGTCTTTCCACATTTACTACTCTTAATTTTTGACTCAGTCTATCTCTCATAAGGTATACATTCTCTGCCTCTACCAAGTTTAATTATTAACATTAGCAAAATATATTGTGTTCTCTTTTTAACAAGGTACCTCTGGATGTTGTTCTTGCCTGAAGCATCTTCATGTTCACAAATTGTTACTTAAATCTTCAAAACGCAGCTCAAATCATGTCTCCTGAATTATGTCTTCTTTTTACTTAGTTGTGAGAGTTCTAATCTTTGTGTTGCTTTTGCTTCTTACCATGTTGTATCTTCTCTGAATGAAGATCAGCAATTCTCTTTTCCTGTCTGTTTTTATTGCAGATACAAAGTGACCACTATAATGGGCCATATTCCCTCACAAGCTGTTTACCAAAAATAAGTCCTTCCTGCCTTGAGTTTCGTCTTTTCCAGTATTTGGTCACAACACTGAGGGAAGTGACTAATATAATTAATTACTTACCCAAAATTCCACATAAGAAGAAATAAAGCTGAATCAAAAATTATTTGCATCCTAATCTTCACACCTATATTTCTATGTTTAATTGCCTATGCTTTCCTTGAAGTTTGAAAACATGAGATATGCAATTTTCTTATTTCCCCCATAGTTATAATTTCTACCCTTTAAAGTTATGTAGCAATTTGCCAAAATACTTGGTACTTACTCCCCCCATTTCAACCATACCTGTATTATTCAATGCAACTATCATAGAATACCCATTCTTCTATAGTTGACTTCTGTCATCTTCCCTCCAAGTGGAATATTTGTTGGAATTAGGCAGAGTGACATAATAGATATTATTAACAATCTTTTGGACCCATTTCTTTTCTTTAAATCTCCACTCAAGTGTTATTTTGGCGGGATATATTCCCTTCCTCGATACGTTGGTTACAATGCACTCTTGGCACCTCTGATTTACATTTGTATTTTCAGATTCTATGTGTACTTGCATGAGTATCTGATAGATTCTTTCATCCACTAGAATGGAAGATCCATGAGGGAATGTGTCCTGTATGATTTCCTTTGCCACTCAATACCAGCACATAGTCTGGTACCTAGAACATAGTATTTATTTAATAAATATTTGTGGGGAAAGCAGTAATTCATTTAATGAATAGACTTTCATTTCTCAAATGTGGAGATTTGGAGAAACAAAACATTGTCTTTGTACAAACTCTCACATCTCCACAATGCTAGATGATTTGAGCAGCTAAACTTTGGCATGAATATAAGCTGATTCCAAGTCATTAGGTAACAGTTATAAGAATTTGAGGCAGCATAAGGATGCATTGAGCACAATGTACACTATTAGTTTGGAGTCTAAAAACTTTTTGTCAAATCACGAACATAGCCTACCATGAGGAATATAGTGCACATTTGGAAACTGGAAGAAAATGTAAATTTTTTCTGAAAAATTCTGAGAAAATGGAAATGGAGAACCAAGACGGCACATATCCAGTCTTGGAATTGAGGAGGCCTGAATCAAGAACCACTGCTGGCAGAAATGACTTTTTCTCTGTAATAATATTTCAGCACTTTGGGGTTGGTCTGAGTAGAAAAGTACATTGGAGACTTGAGGTTTTGAGATGTGACTCTTTCCCACTTATCCATTAGTACTAGTGTGCTTTGTCCGATATTAAATATATAATTTGTAAGAAACTATAAATTTTTAACAGTATCTGGAAAAGAATGACCAATATGAATAAAATATATTCAAATAAGATCTAAAGACGCATTGAAATTCTTCCACCAAGAGAACAGAGATGTGAAAGCAATTTTATAATAATTTTTTCTAAGTCTTTGTTTTACTTTTTTTATTGTTAAAAGAAAAATTTACATTTACTCCCCTTGTTCCCGGCCCTCCCACTCCCCCACTACCCCACCGCCCTCCCCCTGCTTCCTTAAGATGGTGCAGGATACCCTGCCTATGGGAAGCCCAAGGCCCTCCCCCCTCCATCTCGGTCTAAGAAGATGTGCATACATATAGAATAAGTTCCCAAATAGCCAATACATGCAGAAGAGATAGGTCCCAGTGCCATTATCGTTGGCTTCTCAGTCAGTCCCCACTGGCAGTCACATTCAGAGAGTCCAGTTAGGTCATATGCCTATTTTAGTAAAGTACATGCTCTCTGTCTCTACTAACAGAAAATCCAAAAAGAGTTGCTTTTTAACAATCAATTTACCATCTTGTTCTGCATGAGGAGCTCTCTGACAGCAGTATCAGAGAGAGAAATGAGGAGCTTATGGTGACCACACATATTCTTTACCAAGCATTTTAAAGCAAACAAAAAGGCCCATCATTTGGAAGTCTTTGTGGTTCTATTTCTAGGCAAAGATGGGGCTAGCATTGCTGCTGTGTAATATGTGAGCCATCAAGCCTCTTCCAGCTGTGTATATCCATAAATAATGAAAAGTTAAGCAAAGTATATAGCACATTAAAACCTTTGGCAAACACAGTCCTCCAACTAAAATCACTCTGTGGGTTTTATGAAATGCTTAGATATTGCTTCTTAGCATCAAGCAGTAGAAGCAAATATTTATTGCACCCTGAGAGGAGACAGAAGTCATCCTTAACTATGAATTGCTATGATATGTAAAGGTATCAAAGTGAAGCATTAGAGGAATGGTGTTGAACATGATCTTAAAAGGTTGCGCTTAATGAGAAGTGTGGGCTGTTTCAAGCATTGCAGTCATAGCGCAAACATGAAAAATAATACATGCCCTTGCATCTGCCAAATGTATTGTATACAAAAAGTAAGATGATTGAGCTGATAAACCATAGGAGAAAAAGTATATCCATCATGCTGATGTGCAGTTCTAAAGGTTACTGTGAGCCAATAACTGGTTATATAAAATAAATAACCACCAGACTTGAAGTAACATCCTTAATATAGCAAATGTTTTTGTGACACAAAATGAAATGTCAATGCATAATTTGTAACAGTGTACACTGAAGTTTACTGCATAGATTCTATGCATAACAGAGCCCTCAATATTCATGTTTGAATAATATTGAGATGCCACATTTTGTAAACTATTCAATATAAAAATTGAAAGTTATTTATTAAATTACCAAAGTAAATTTATTTTTGCAGGACAGAAACAGTAAATTTATATACATATACTCTATATACATAGTTAGTAGATATGCTAATTATTTTTCTTAGTTTGATACATAGCCAGCTGATAATGTATAATCAAACAGAAAAAGATTGAGCGAACCCATGTTAGTAAAATAAAAGCAGCTGCCCCAGAAGTATCACATACTCAGTCAACTTAATTTTATGGTATTTCCCTCTTACAATTTTGCGAGTAGTTCCATTTAAAAAAAAAAGCCTAAGTCTTGGTGAGACATAGAAAGATTGTCATGACTATTAAGTCATTGTTAAGTCAGCATGGGCTTGCAATCTTCTGTTTAGAAACCTTACATTTACTCATGTGTGATTTCTTGATTCTACAATGTTTTATTTGATGAACCCAAAAATTAGACAGACTTATGAATAAAATCAAAGCATTTTTTAAAATTCTTGGCAACATGTGGGTATGTTTTATTCACTTTTTGCTTCTAGATATCTAGTTTACAAAAGATAATTTTCAAAGATGGTGGTCTGTGGATGATAATTATGTGGGAAGTTTAGAGGCTAAAGCTATTTTTTTACCCTTCTTCTCTGGCAACAACTTCTTCTAACCCCCAACAACTTTATACAGTAATTTGTTACTATATAAGAATTTTATTAAAATTTTCACTAAGAAGTCCACAACATGGAGTCCTTCAAAAACTTTATCTGAAGAAACCTGGGCTCAAGTCAAAGAGATACCAAACAATAAAAATTAGTTCTCCACATCCTTTACCAGAGCAAACATGCAAAATGTCATGAAACTTTGTGATTTTCTCCAGGGCTGCAACACAGTCCCTGAGAAGGTTTTGATATGGTCCTCTGAGTATCTAATCACATTAAAATGGCTTCCAACATCATTTTTAGCTACACATAGAATGATGGACATATGAAAGCAAATTATGAAGCACATGAAAGAAAGTGGAAATGTATGTTGCTGTCCCTTGTATATTTTTAGAGGCATATTTATTTAAGAGAGACTCAACAGTCAATTTGCTTTAGATGTTGCAATATTTGTACCTGCTACCTTTTTTTGTTAACAAAGAAATCAAAATTGAGACATCTCCAATATTTCTTCTTCCTTAAAGAAAAGATACTTGCACGCAATTCTTTGCAAAGATTTATTGGCTTATTATGTTTTGTAAATATAGTTTATTATATCAAAGACAAATTGTTCAAGTAAGCTAATGTTAGAGATTAAAGTACATGAAAGTGGATAAATAAGGAGAAGAATGCCAGGTTACTAAATTTATGATTTCATAACTCAGCAAGATTTTTCCAATTCTCAATAGATGTTCTAAGTTAGTACTGAACAGACCTGGAGGCTTTGATTGCCTTTGCACAGATTGTGTTCCAGATGTCTGTTGTATTTGAGTACTTGGGTCTTGGACCCATGCTGTGCAAGCAGTCAGCCTCCCAAGAATTTTGTATACCAGGAGTAATTTGTGAATCTATCCACAAACGCAATAACAGTGCATACAAGAAGGGTTATGTAACATTCTATGATTGGAAGAAGCAGCTTCAGTCAACTCAGTATAAGTTCCAAACATCTCTACTCTGATCTAATTTGCAAATCTTACACTTCTTTGGTGATCCATACCCTTTGTAAAAACAGGAAATCCAGAACAAAGGCCTAAATCTCTTGTTGCTGCGGTTCCTTGAACTTCCAACCTCCCGTATATTAATCAGTTTTGTAATTTGGGAATCTGAAGTGAACAGTAAGGAAAGATAGGCACTGTGTTAGTCACCCATGCCAAACAGATGCAGCATCAGACAAAAGGGCAAAACTGCTTTGCAATTTGTTTTCAATTGTACATTTTTTTGAAGGGTTCATCTCAAAACTGGACCTAAAAACACATTCGAATAAAAATAAATGATTGCAGCTTTCAGACACGTTTCTCAATGGCTTATAATGTTCACTGAATTTCGTAGTTAGGGTTTCTTCACTTGAGCCCTTTGTCCTGTGGCTCCATCTTCATTAGCATCCCACTAACTAAAGATAAGTTCATTTCTGTTGTTTCAGGGAGACATTTTGCTCTCCAATTCTACAGATCTCTCTTCTTTTAATCTCTCTTCACATCTTATTTTATCTTTCATTACAAGATTAAACTAATTATTGCATGAGTTTCTACATGTCTCTTTGAAGTGATTGCCTTCTGCAAATATACTGATATACTGCTCTCATTCTCTCCCCCCTCTTGTGTGTGTTTTTCTGTGTGTGTGCACGCGCATGCATGCACGTGTGTGTGTGTGTGTGTGTGTGTGTGTGTGTGTGTGTAGTCAAGCATAGCCTATAACTCAGGATCCTCCTACTTCAGTCTTTCAGTGTCTGAAATTACAGATTTTCACCAACATGCCCTGCTAACATACTCAATTATAAATCAAATTTCTGGTTTTGTTAACTTTAAAATTTACAAAAGAAATATTCCAGGAAGTATTTTCACCTCAGTAGACTGCTGTAGTTTGAGTCAGACTATGTCATTAACTGTAGTGATTGACTGGAGATCTGTCTGGAAAACCAAAAGCTCCATGGACAAAAGAAAGGTGAATATAATATGCATTGTTAGACAATTAACATTTTTTTTATTGTTAAAAGAATAATTTACATTTACTCCCCTTGTCCCGGGCCCTCCCACTCCCCCAATAACCCACCACCCCACCACCCTCCCCCTACTTCCCTGATATGGGGCAGGATACCCTGCCCTGTGGAAAGCCCAAGGCCCTCCCCCCTCCATCTCGGCCTAAGAAGGTGTGCATCCATATAGAATAAGTTCCCAAAAGGCTAATACATGCAGAAGAGGTAGGTCCCTCTGCCAATATCATTGGCTTATCTGTCAGTCCCCATTGGCAGCCACATTCAGAAAGTCCAGTTTGGTCATATGCTTCTTCAGTCTTGGTTCAGCTGGATTTGATGAGCTCCCAATAGATCAAGCACACTGTCTCAGTTGGTGGGCCAGTCCCTCAAGGTCCTGACTTCCTTGCTCATCGTCTCCCTCCTTCTGCTCTTCCACTGGACCTTGGCAACTCAATCCCTTCCTCTGATGTAATGTGGGTCTCTGGCTCTATCTCCATCCATCATGCGAAATTTCTATGGTGATGATCAAGATATTCATCAATGTAACAAGAGATGGCTCAGTGGTTAAGAGCATTGCCTGTTCTTCCAAAGGTCCTGAGTTCAATTCCTGGCAACCACATGGTGGCTCACAACCATCTGAAATGAGGTCTGGTGCCCTCTTCTGGCCTGCAAATGTACACACAGGCAGAATATTGTATAAATAAATAAATATTTTTTTTAAAGTTCAACATTTTTTCAAGGCATAAAAAATAAAACTGTTAGGAAGGCTGTAATCCGAACACCATAAAACTGTCTCAGACCTACTCTTCATAAGATGGCAGACAATTCAGAGAAAGTGAACAAACTATGCCATTTGTATTATCAGATACTGAATAACTATGAAGAGGTACCACAAGTTGTATGATCATGACGTTGGTTGTATTCTTGGTTTGGTCATGATTATGGAACAACTAATTGTCATAGTTATTTTTCTCACCCTTTGAAAAAAACATCTGACAAGAGGCAATTTAAGGCAAGGGATTATTTTAATTTACATTTCAGAAGAGACAATCCATCATGGTAAGAAAATCATGGTGGCAGACTACTAGGCTTCTGATCACAAGGTATCCACATTCAGGCAGCAGAGAGTGAACAGGGATCCTCAAGCCACAGTAAAGCCTCAATGTCTTTCCCCAGTGACCACTTTTTCCAGTGAGGCTCTACCCCATAAAAGCTATAGGACTTTTGCAGACAGCTCCACCGACTTAGAATTAAATACTGAAACATATCCTGATGGGGACCATTCACATTCAAACCACAACTCTAGTCAATGCAGCATCAAAAGTTAAGTAAGGTTGTGTTTTCTTTTCTAACTCTTAGACAAAATACTATCTCAGCAATTAGTGCCTAGATTCAGTTGCTACTCAACAATTTGTGTAATCCAAACTATAATTTTTGGAAGGGGCAAATCAAGTATTATCCTCTTGGTGGTATTTCCTATGCTATAAAATGTTTTCTGTGTGAATCATATGAATCTATAGAAATCTGTCAATTATTTGAGTAAGTTTAACTCTTGAAGGAGAAATCTGGCTTTCCCTTGTCTGTGCTCTTTCCTGTATTTTTATTTCATGACCCTAAAGATCTGAATATACATTACAGGACTACTTCAATTACAGGTTTTTCAATATTACTGTTTCTACTAAGTAAATCAAAGATATTTACTTCGGAAATTTTTCCCATGATGATGTTCAAATAACTTTTCCACTCCTTATAAATCACCACAAGTTTAAGTACATTTCAATGCCCTACAGATGTAGTAACTAGATAAATATACATACCTTAAAATAAGCCTCAATGTGTCATTATTTCATCTCTGTAAACAAGCAATCATTTGATTAAATGTCTCATTTAGCAAAGTTTGATATATTGATTTTTCACTATGACTTAATTAAGCAACCATATTCTTTCTTATTTCTAGAGACCAATCCCACTTATCCCATTTCTCTTGCATATTCTATTCAGCCTACAAAGATAATTTAAAATGAGAAGATAAATTCTTGGGAACACTGTACCCACGGTCATTTATTTGATACTCTCCCCCTTTCTTTTTCCTTCCATTCTTTTCTTATCTCTAACAAAACCTACCTTTAAATTTGACTGTATAAGTACTCAGCTAGATATCCAAGACCACATTCAACTTGAGACTTTTCTGTGTGCTAAGTGTACTCAGGTACAGAAAATATACCTACCTTCTCATCATACCCAACATCCATTATCTATTAATTCCATCATCCTGTTATGAGAATCAGATTGAAGATGCAAATTATTAATTTATACTCTACTACATATAGACAAAAATCAACATACAGGCCAAATATAGAGGCCAAAATAACATCTGTGACACATAAAAATATATCCCATGATTTAGATTTTTGAAATTTTCCTTATAATTTACTATTTTGAAATAATTCTTTTAATTTTGAGTAACTTTATGTTCATAGAACAGTTGAAAAGAAAGTACAGAGAACTTCCCTTTAGTTATTACCCAGTTTCTTCTATTATTAGCATATTATATAACCATAGTCCATTTGTTACAACTAAGAAAATAACTTTGAAACATTGCTATTAACCAAATTCAAGACTTCATTCACAATTCATTAGTTTTTATTAATGTCCTGTTGTTGTCTGAGACCATTGATAAGAAAATATACACACTTAAAGTCATTTAATGCCAAGCTCCTAAGGATAAAATGTAATTTAGTAATCACATAGCTTTAGCTTTCATTGTTCTGTGATTGTTTCTCAGGCTTTGTACCTTCATGATCATGAGAGTATTTTGGAATACTTAGTGTGACAGTTTTATTTAAGACACACAAGTTTAATAAAGGCCAAAATACACACAGATTACTATACCAGAGAGAGCTCCTCCGAAGAAGCAGGCAGGTCAGTGATCCGCGCAGAGAGAGCGCTTTCCACGTGGGCCTATCACTTTATACCCCTCTTGGGACCTGGTGGTCCAGCCCCATTAATTAATTACAACTAATTAGGGGGCGGAATAATTAGCTAATG
>JAQHUG010000100.1:4853892-4869241 GCA_028555095.1 Dicrostonyx torquatus
ATTTTCGAAAAGGTTCAATGAGATGCTGAGAAGAATGTGTATTCTTTCCTGTTTGGGTGGAATGTTCTATAGATGTCTATCAAGTCCATTTGATTCATTACATCTGTTAGATCTCGTATTTCTTTGTTAAGTTTATGTCTTGTTGACCTGTCCATTGGTGAGAGAGGAGTTATGAAATCTCCTACTATTAGTGTGTGGGGCTTGATGTGTGCTTTGAGATCAAGTATTGTTTTTTTTTGTTTTTTGTTTTTTGTTTTTTTTTTTTAACATATGTAGGTGCTTTTACATTAGGGGCATAGATATTCAGAATTGAGACTTCATGTTGATGAATATTTCCTGTTATGTGTATGAAGTGTCCATCTTCATCTCTTCTGATTGATTTTTAGTTTGAAGTCGATTTTGTTAGATATTAGTATAGCCACTCCTGCTTGTTTCTTGGGGCCGTTTGATTGAAAAACCTTTTACTCTGAGATAATGTCTGTCTTTTTGGTTGAGGTATGTTTCTTGTAAACAGCAGAATGTTGGATCCTGTTTTCTTATCCATTCTCTTAACCTGTGCCTTTTTATAGGTGAATTGAGACCATTGATATTAAGTGATATTAATGACAAATGGTTATTAAGTCCAGTTATTTTTTTTGGTGGAAGTGTTTGTGTATTTCCCTTCTTTAAGTTGTGCTGGTGGAGGGTTGTCAGATGTCTGTGCTACTCTGGGTGTTGTTGGGTTCCTTGGTTTGTGGTTTTCCTTCTAGTACTTTCTGTAAGGCTAGGTTTGTGGCTACGTATTGTTTAAATCTGTTTTTTCCTGGAATATCTTGTTTTCTCCATCGATGATGAATGCAAGCATTTCTGGGTATAGTAGTCTGGGTTTGCATCCATGGTCTCTTTGTGTCTGCAGCACATCTATCCAAGACCTTCTGGCTTTCATGGTTTCTATTGAGAAGTCGGGTGTGATTCTGATGGATTTAACTTTATATGTTACTTGCCCTTTTTCTTTTGCAGCTCTTAATATTCTTTCTTTATTCTCTATGTTTTGTGTTTTGATTATTATATGGCAAGGAGATTTTTTTTATCTAGTCTATTTGGTGTTCTGTATGCTTCTTGTACTTTGATAGGAATATCCTTCTTTAGATTGGGAAAATTTCCTTCTATAATTTTGATGAATATATTTTTGGGGCCTTTGAGCTGTAGTTCTTCTCCTTCTTCTACCCCTATTATTCTTTGGTTTGGTCTTTTCATGGTGTCCCAGATTTCCTGGATGTTTTGTGTTAAGAATTTGTTGGATATGTTGTTTTCTTTAATTAATGAGTTTATTTCCTCTATAGTATCTTCAGTGTCTGAGATTCTTTCTTCAATCTCTTATATTCTGTTGGTTATACATGTCTCTGTAGTTCCTGTTCGTTTGCCCAGATTTTCCATATCCATCCTTCCCTTGGTTTGTGTTTTCTTCATTACCTCCATTTCATTTTTCAAGTCTTGAACTGTTTCTATTACCTGTTTGATTGCTTTTTCTTGGTTTTCTTGGGTATCTTTGAGAGCTTTATTCATTTCCTCTATCTTTTTGTTTGACTTCTCTTCCAGTTCTTTAAAGGCGTTTTTCACCTCCTGTTTAAGGACCTCTATTATCTTCATAATGTCATGTTTAATGTCTGTTTCTACTACTTCTTCTGGAATATGATGTTCAAGTCTTCTTGTTGCGTGATCACTGGATTCTGGCGTCTTCATGATGCTTTTCATGGTATTGGAGGGATTCTTGCATTTGCGCCTGCCCATCTCTTCCTTCAAATACAGCCAGGAGAGAGCCTTGGCTTCCTGATCCAATCTTTGCTCAGTGCAGCAACAGTGACTCCCCTCTGGATTCTTGACCTCAGCACGGGAACAGGGACTCCTGGTGTTCTGAGGAGTAGATCCTGCAGAGGATAGGGCAAACTTGAGGATGGGGGCAGGGATATGTGGAATCAAGGGGCGCCTGCAGCAGGGGCTGGTGTTGCCCACACTGCGTCCCGGGTACCTTCCGTCAGAGCTCCCATTCACTCACCCCTCTGGCTCCTTGACCTCAGCACCAGAACAGGGACTCCTGGTGTTCCATGGAACAGATCCCGCAGACGAAAAAGCAAGTGATAATTTTTTAAAAAGTCATCTAGAGAAAGAATATCTATTTTCATGTTTTTTATGTGTATGTGTGTTCTCCTTGTGTATATGTCTGTGCATTACATGCCTAGTACCTACAGAGGTTAGAAGGTGGAAAGGTTACATAGCCCATGGAACTGGAGTTAAAAGTGGTTGTGGCTGTCATGTGAGAGTGAGAAGCAAAGGAGTCCTCTGATAGAGTGCGTAGTGCTCTTAACCACAGAACCATTTCTCAAGTCCACAAAAGACAGTTTTTATGCTCAAGTTTGACACTGTAACATATTACACTAGACTACTCATTTCTCTTTTCTGAGACTCAGGTTTCTCATTATAAAATGGAAACTTGATTAGATTATTTCTTTCTAAAGTTTCTTCTTATTTTACTTTTTCTACTATTTTCTGATTGATTATAACTCTATGATTACTCAGAATTAATTTTTAGTTCATTAGATGAGGTGTGAATTCAGGAAGGACTGAGCTGTAAATACAGAACTCTAATTGATAATTTGATATAGGAAGCTTCAGGATAGTGAAAGGAAAGTGAGATAAGTTGCCAAGGCACCTCAATATAATATATGCAAATGGAATTCACTCTACTATGATGCACAATACTTTAATTGATTAACTCCTTCAAATCTATTCTCCCACATTAACTTTCAAAATATTTGCAGAGTTCCAACTAAATTATGAGATTCCTCTGTTTTAAAATAAATGAGCTAAGGTCAAAATCCAAACTTAGCATATATAAATCTATTCATGACATAGTCTCTTGTCCACTGTTTGACAATTTTCCTATGCCATATATTATAGTCATAAACCTCACCACCAATACACACTTTTATTTTTCTCTCTTTCTGATTTGAGAGACTTTTCCAGGGAGATGAATCGTACATATCTACTCACTCTAAATAGAACCCATGACAGACCAAGGGAGTGGTCACAACAAAATCTAACTTTGAGAATCCATTAGTTTCTGTTAGGATTACTAAGAGGAGTATGTGTGAGGGGTTGTTTACGGGAGGACAGATGACTCAAAGGCAACTGTAGCACCAAAAAGTCACTTCAGTAATCGTCACTGCTTCTATAACCGAGCAGAAGCACATTGTGAAGCTTTCCAGTTGCAGCTTTCTCAGACCCATGAAGTTTGTTTGTATGTGGAGCCTCATGAGCCTGCCACATCCCTACTGAAGAAAATGTTTCGATTAGGAGGAAACTACTACATCCCCCCTTCCTTCCCTTTATTCCTTCCCCCTCTCTCTGTGTCTCCTGTGTGCACACATGTACACAAATACACAATTCTGTCGTGTATATAGTAGATTTAAACTAATTAAATCTCATTAAGACAATTCTACAAGATAAACTTCTCACCAGATTTTGTCTAATCTAAATCACCAAGTCCTTAATAATCAAATATTCAGGTATAGATACATTGATTTGAAAATTACTGGAAGGGTTTTCAACTTGGAGGTCATTTGGTTAGCAAAGCTACTCACTAAAAATATCAGTTCACTATCTCTAATGAAATCTAAGGACAATTCACTACAAGTACATGAATACTAACATTTATAAAGGATAAAGAGACAATTTGAATATCAGCAGTCTGTTTGTCCTTAGTAAGGAAAACTTAATAACACTTGTCTTAGTTCCTTTTTCTGTTGTTATAATAAAATGCCTGACAAAAACAACTTTATCAAGGCACAGTACAGGAAACCATGGCAAGAAAGTCAAGAGAGCAGGAGCCTGAAGCTGGTCCCCAGATTGCATCTGTAGTGGAGAAGAAGGGGGTGATACATTTTCGTATTCAGCTATTGCTCTTTATGCAGTCTAGGACTCAAGATCAGTGAAGGGTGCTGACCCAATTTTAGGGTTAATCTTCCAACTTTTCTCCCCAAATTTTTGGTCCTTTGGTCTGTAGACTAGGATAAAAACAGTAAACAGTAGCCATGTCACACCCTGAATACTTTTATGCCTTAAAATGTGCTCCATAAAACAAATTAATCCCTATTGTTTTATTGTTAGTTTGATTTTCATTTTCTTGGGTTTTGTTTTTTATCAGAGGGAGGGAACATGAAGCTGAGTAGGCACAAAGGTGATCTGCGAGGAACTAGATGAGGAGAAAGTGTGCAATCAACATATTTTGAAGGAAAAAAATACAAAATATACAAAATCAATTTTGTTCAAGTTCTCGGGACCTAAATAAGATGAATTCAGATTCTTGAATAGACTGTCCCATGAGTGATCCCAAGCCCAGTCATGTGGGAGTTTATTTGAGACACACAATTTAATAAAGGCACAGGTTACAATACCAGACAGAGCTCCTCTGAAGACGCAGGCAGGCCAGGCAGGTAGGCGATCCGCGCAGAGAGAGCTTTGTCACGCGGACTCAACCTTTTATACCTAACTGGGACCTGATGGTCCAACCCCGAACAATCAGCCAATGGCTAATGGCGGGGCGTGGCTACTACCCTGATAAGCTAAAGCTGTTTCCCCCATCACAGTCAGTACCATATAGAGCCCTTGTTCCCCTGTAAAACATCATTAACAAGGCCTCTACTATTTACATTTTCTCTCATGGCTCCTATCAAAAAGGGGCATTAAATTCTGGTTGGACCACGCTGTGACTTTTCTAGCCCAAATCACCAAACTCCAACCTTACAACACACTCAAATAATCAGTAAAGCAATGGCATTGGTTTTTTGGATCACTCTTCTCATATTTATTTTTCACGTTGATGTGGTTTTTAAAAAAAGAACTTGAAGAAGAAAGTTTTGACACTCAGTTTGAGAATGTTTGCTAAGGAAGGAAAGAATGTCAAGGAATGACATTAGAATATACCTTATCTAGATTTGGTGAGAGGAAAAGGACAAACAAACATCATGAGAGAGACACCTTGGAGCAAGAAGTATAAGGCTGCTGCTTACATCATGTCTGTTATCAGGAATGTTCCCTCCAAGCCCAGGGAAGAGTTCTGGTCAACTTTAAGGTGGATCTTCCTACCCTCATTAATGTAATCAAGATCATATCTCACAGGCATGCTGTAGGAGGGTCCTTTATTTCTGTTGCTTTCATTGGTTAAATAAAGACTCTGCCTGGCTTGTAAGATAGGTCAGCCCTTAGGTAGACAGAACGGAAGTTCTGAGAAGAAAGGAAGTGGGAGAGTTGCCATGACGCTCCCACCACAGATGGATGCAGGTTAGACTTTTCTGATAAGTCACCACCTTGTGGTGACACACCAATTATTAGGAATGGGTTAGTTTATGATGTGAGGTCTAGCCAAGAAGAGGCTGGTGATGATGGGCCAGGCAGAGTTTATATGAATATAATTGTCATGTGGTTATTTTGGGCATAAGCAAGCAAGCAGCGGCTGAGTGGGCCGGCGGCTGGGAGCTGGGTGCTGGGAATACAACCCGCACCTCTCTTCCTCAATTACAACAGCATGCCACCATCTTGTTTCCTAGAAGATTTTAAAACTTGTCAAGTTGAAATTCTATAATAACCAGCAAAATTACTAAAAGAGTGTGGCTACTTCCTATGTGTCTAATATTATTCTTGTTCAACACAAATTTTCTTCCTTGGAATACTTTCCTGCACCAAGTTATAATTATAAATCATAGAATGTATTCACTACTTACTTATATAGGTTTGAAAATTTGAAATATACACATGAACTGTAGCTAGAGGCATTGCCTCCTTCTAATGACCAGTAAATCTGTAGCATCTATG
The DNA here is from genome assembly GCA_028555095.1 of Dicrostonyx torquatus. Taxonomy (NCBI): domain Eukaryota; kingdom Metazoa; phylum Chordata; class Mammalia; order Rodentia; family Cricetidae; genus Dicrostonyx; species Dicrostonyx torquatus. The sequence goes on from JAQHUG010000100.1 coordinate 4,859,743, forward strand.
TGGTTCATTAATCTAAACCCTAAGTACCTGTCTTCTCACAAGCATCTGAAATCTCTGAAGCATTGATAACACACATGAATAGTAACAGGAAGAAATACTAAATTCCATTTGGATTCTGAACTGGGATTTGAGGAACAGGTAGAATTAAAAGTTTGGGAGGAAGAGAAAAGGCATTTTCAAAGGGAGAAGCAGCATAAACAAAGTCATGGAAGGCATGCTGTTCTTGGCAGTTGAATCAGGCAGCAAGAGGCAGGTCTAAGTGGAACAGGGGATGCATATTCAGGAAAATTGGCTTGACAGCTCCTTCTGCCAAGAATGTTCTCTTCTAGACTTTTTATTTCTCACTAGCTGACACTTTCTGTTACAGTCATTTTTCCCACCAAATCTACATGAGGTGTATTCTAATGTCATCTCTTGACATTCTTTCCTTCCCTAGCAAATAATTCATTATACCTAATAGTGTTTTTCTGACTATGCATTTGTCATTCTTTCTGAACTAGTAGTCCTCAACTTTCATTGTCTATTAGAATTACCTAGACTGCAGATCAACAAATGACTGTTCAATGGCCAAATCCAGCACAGCTCCTGTTGTACAAATAACACTTTATAGAAGCATGGTCACACTCATCATTTATGTATTGTCTATGCCTACTTTCATTATACAACAGAGAAACTTAGTCACTGCAGCAGGGACTGTATTTCTATAGTACTTGAAGTATTTATTGTGTATCCCTTGACAGAAAAAAAAAGAAAAAGAAAGAGGGGTGGGGGAAGGAAGGAGGAAGGAAGAAAATGAGAGGAGAGGAGAGGACAGGACAGGACAGGAAAGGATAGGAAAACAGTCAATCTGCAGCCCTAGGAATCTAAGTTAACTGAGATTTCATCACTAGAGCTGTTGATTTTGGAAACTAATAGGGACCAAGGTAAAATATGATAAATGTCTAGGTGATGTTGATTCTGTTTCTGGTCTAGGATAACTTTAGAAATATTCTCATAATGTAAATGAGATCAACCTTGGCTCAACAATAAAATAATCTACAGAAATTTTTCAAAATAATATTTGTTGCACATTTTGACAAATTAGATGAGAATTGTTTGGGATGCAATTCAGATTTCATTTTTTCTTTCCTTTTTATTGATTTTTATTGAGCTCTACATTTTCTCTGCTCCCCTCCCTGTTTCTGCCTTCCCCCCTTCAGCCCTCCCGCAAGGTCCCCATGCTCCCAATTTACTCAGGAAATCTTGTCTTTTTCTACTTACTACTTCCCATGTAGATTAGATCTATGTAAGTCTCTTTTAGTGTCCGCATTGCTGTCTAAGTTCTCTGGGATTGTGGTTTGTAGGCTGATTTTCTTTGCTTCATGCTTAAAAACCACTTATGAGTGAGTACATGTGATCATTGTCTTTCTGTGTCTGGCTTACCTCACTCAAAATAATGTTTTCTAGCTCCATCCATTTTCCTGCAAAATTCAAGATGTCATTTTTTTTCTGCTGTGTAGTACTCCATTGTGTAAATGTACCACATTTTCCTTATCCATCCTTCAGCAGAGGGGCATTTAGGTTGTTTCTTGGTTCTGGCTATGACAAACAATGCTGCTATGAAGATACTTGAGCACATGTCCTGTGGCACAATTGAGCATCCTGTGGATATATATACCCCAAAGTGGTATTACTGGGTCTTGAGGAACGCTGTTTCCTAATTTTCTAAGAAATCGCCATCCTGATATCCAAAGGGCTGTACCAGCTTGCACTCCCACCAGCAATGCAGGAGTGTTTCCTTTACCCCACAAACTCTCCAGCATAAGTTGTCATCAGGGTTTTTGATCTTGGCCATTTATACAGGTGTAAGATGGAATCTCAGAGTTGTTTTGATTTGCATTTCTCTGATGACTAAGGATGTTGAACATTTCCTTAAGTATCTTTCAGCCATTTTAGATTCCTCTGTTGAGAGTTCTATTTTTAGGTCTGCCCTTCATTTTCTTATTGGATTATGTGATCTTTTGGTGACCAATTTCTTGAGTTCTTTGTATATTTTGGAGATCAGACCTCTGTCTGATGTGGGGTTAGTGAAGATCTGTCGTTTTTTTTCTTGTTGACCATGTTCTTTGCTTTACAGAAGCTTTTCAGTTTCAGGAGGTCCCATTTATTAATTGTTTCTCTCAATGTCTGTGCTCCTGGGATTATATTTAGGAAGTGGTCTCCTGTGTCTATGCGTTCAAGTGTATTTCCCACTTTCTCTTCTATAAGGTTAGGTTTCATTCCACATTAAAACTTCTTAGATGATTCTTGCAAGAACTACAGCTGTGAGTTCTGTGAGAGGAGGATCTCATCCGTGTATTTAAGAAAAATTTCAGCACATAAACGATTTGTCAGTGAATCTGTAGGTAAAACTAAAACTAGAATTCAAAATGAGCTGAGCCAATACACCATTCCATTAGATTGGGTACCTGAGCACTTTGTCATATCAAGAATCTCCAGGCCTGTGGGAGCAATTTCTCTCACTTTTACTTTCCTCAGAAATGCAGCCACATGTAAAGAGCTTTATGACCAGTAGACCCCAGGCTTCCATGAACAGAGGTCAGCAGATTAACCAGAGGTAATAAGAACACAAGTGACTCATTTTGGGGTAATAATTAGATAATTTAACCACTTCCCTAAGACACTAAATCTAACAAAGGTGTATGTTTATCACTTGTGATGGCCATAACATTTCTGTGAAAACCAAAAATTAAACGATTATTGTGAATATAAATTGTTCATGTTGAGTTGAAAAGACTAGCAGGGGGTAGAAGAGGTCACAAGACTGTCAAAAGGAACTGCTTTGGGGAGAAAGAGCATGGGTTCTTTTAATTAGTCTGTTTCCATGGTAAGATGAAGCAATGTTAACAACCTCTTCTAAGTTATTCTCAGGAGAAAAACACATAGACTACATTTTCCCACTATAGATAAGCTAGTAGCAAATAAGACATTCCCTTTTTTAAAAAAATCAAGTAAGAACAGTGACATCTCTCTTCCTTTCATACAATCTACCATGCCTATGCATCAAATGGTCCTGTCTTTGAAAACACTATTTCAGTATAGCCCCGTTAGTTTAGCAGGAAAAACACCAAAGAACAGAGGGAATGTGTGGAGGTGGAGATAGAAGCCTAGCCATATGCAGTCATTCTCTGATGCCTAGGAAAGAAGACATTAAAAACGCCAAATGAACTGAAAGAAAATAAATAAATAAATCTGACAAGGAAACTAGACTGAAAATGAAAGTGATTCTGGTATAATCAGAAGATAACATTACCAATAAGTAACATATGTTAGGGTGTATGAACTTGTAAGAACAAGAAAAAAAACAATATTAAGCAAAAAATGGATATCTATAGAATAAATGATGAGTGACTAGTTAGAAGTAGATGATAGACATACATAGATGTCTATACAGGTATTTATATCTTTTATTGTTATCAGAATACGTATAACAAAGAAAACCAGGCATTTCTCAATGAGATAATATTCATAACTTCTAGGAACATTTCCCCCAGGCAAATTAGAGGTTTAGGAGCCAGATAAACTCAAGTATCTGGTCAGACTTGGACCACACAGCAGCTGATTGCTTAGTGTTTCAGTTTCTGTGATTCCTTCTAAGCCATGCTTAGTTGATTCTGTGGGTCATGTTCTTGTGATGTCCTCTACCCCTCTGACTCCTACAATGTCTTCCACCAGGTTCCCCTGGCTCTACCTACTGTTTGTCTGTGGGTCTCTGTACCTGTTCCCAGCACCTTTCAGATGATGTCTCTCTGATGATTAGGCTAGGCATCAAACTGTAAGTATTGCGTGCAGTATTGCAGAATATCATTAGGAATCATTTCATTGACGCTTATTTGCCAGTCATGTTTGGTTTTACCTTAGGTCTCTGGTCTGTTCAGCTTCTTGTTCTTGCTTATGTAGGCAGTGTTGGGCATGGTTTCCCGGTAATGAGGGAGGAAACTCTGTGATCAAGTTAGACTTATTAACAGGTGTAATTCAGTAAATTGCACTCACAATACAGAGAGAGGCTGCCTCGCTGCTTCTGAGCTGCTGCTCCTCTAGTTCCCAATGGCAATTGGGAAGGTCCAGGGAAGGTCACCAAAGCTGTGGCCTCAGCAAGCCCTCCTCAGTTCAAGAGAGTCCTCAACCCTTTCCCCTGGATTTTATCGGGTCACATATCTCCAGAGAAGACCTATGCCCATTGAGACAAGCCACCCCATACAATTGACTATCGAACCAAATTCCCTCAACAGCTGCCTCTCCTGGCATGAGGCTCAAGTCAGACTAGTCATTTATTGGTTAGCCACCCCGACATGTTCTGAGCCATCACTGCTGCAGCACATCTTGCAAGCAGGACAGGTTAAACGTTGAAGGTTTTGTGTCTGGATTGGTGTCTCAGTACCACTACTGGAAGCCTTGTCCATTTACAGAAGTTAGTCAGTTCAGGCTTCATATCCTCCAGGACGAGCAGTCCTTGCTAGTGTCACCCTTGTTACAAATGGATATTAAGTGTTAAATAAACAATAATCATGCTACAATCCATATCCACAGAAAAGCTAAATAACAAGGAGGGCTCTAGGTAGTACACATGGGAAGGGGAAGTAGAATAGATTTTGTGCGTGTACTGGGAATGGGTAGGAATGGAAACAGTAGGGATCAGCTGTGAGGGGTATAGGGGGAGAGTATAGAGAAAGGTGACTGGAATTGAAGACAAGAGGGGGCATGCAAACCCAGTGCTGTATAAACTCTAGGAAATTCATTTTCTTTAATGATAGCTCTATTTAATCACATTATGCTAGAAACTGGGCCAAAACTAGAGTTTTTATTCCTGAAAACTTAGTGTAAAATACTTACTTGATATTTACAGTGACTTTGTTTACTTGGGATTTAAAATTTATACCTAGGAAATCTATCATGTAATTTTATATATAAACAACTAAATTTGTCCTGCATATGGATATCTTCAAGAAGCTGAAATCACACTAGCTTGTGAGAAATTTTCATTTTAAGAAAGAACAATTTGCTTTATATATACTTATACAGTATTTTGTAAAACACCATATAAACATGCAAACAATATAGCAAGAAAAAATGGAAATGAAACTGTGACAAGATCAGAAAAAAATGTTGCAGAAAAATAAAGATGAAGCAAGCAGCTGAAGTCAGGTGCATATTGTGAAGCAGACCATTCTTCTAGAAATAAAAAAATATTTTTTGTTCCTAACGAACTAACAGCCTACAGAAAGGGAAGCATACCATTCTACACAATTTGATTGTCCTTGAGATTGTTTAAAGCTATTCAGAAAAGGCATTCCCTGCTATCAAGGAAAGAATTTATCTACAGACTCTCATAAAGATGCTGTGGAATGTGATAAACAATAGCCTAAAAGCAGCACTACTTGAAATACACTAGTCATGTTCACACAGTAATTTCTTACATATACTTTATGCTATGATGTCAAGGCCATATTTTCTGATGTTTGTCTGATCTAAGGAACTATTCTATTCTGCTGGCTTAGTGAAGAGGAATGTACTAAATATTCTACTGGACAACAATCTTAATAGTAGCAGACAGCCCTAACTCTGCCTGGGGGCATGCCAAGAGAGTAATATAAGCACAGCAAAGGTATTGCTCATATATATGCTCATATGAGACAAATGAAAGATCAAGGATACAACAAGTTTTGAGGAAGTAAATATGTGTTGTATTGGATAATACTCACTTTAAAATGAAAGCCAACTTTATAATTGCATTTTTAGGACATATGTTCAGAGAATCTCATTTCCTGGACATATGGCAAAAACTCCTTGCCTTATCCCCATTGAAATTTGACAGAGTCATATGACTGAACTTTGCCCCTGAAATGTGATTGGAAGTATTATCCCTTATAGAGTGAGTGAATGAAATATCCATGGCCAATTCACCTGCTAGGAGGAGAATACAGAAAAATGCTAGGCCATGGTCATGAAATCATAAGATCCCTAGATTTCTAAAATACTGCATGATTGCTAAAAGACAGGCAATTGCCTCAGCCCAGCAAGACTGAAAAAAGTGATATTTTGTTCTAAGTTCCAAAGGTGTTATTACAGCACAAGTTTAGTTCATGATTAGTAATATAACATTCTCATGAAATATCCCTATCTGATGAATACCCAGATGAAAGGAGATGAAAGGGCTATATATTATACTTCAAACTGACTAAAGGATCTATTCCCTCAAAAAATTATCCATTACAGATAAAAGTTATATAACAACCACCAAACTAAAGAAAAAGTTGTCATGAGAGTGTTATGTCAACTCCTTCTTTCTTTCTTCTTCTTCTTCTTCTTCTTCTTCTTCTTCTTCTTCTTTTTTTTGGTTTTTCGAGATAGGGTTTCTCTGTGGCTTTGGAGCCTGTCCTGGAACTAGCTCTTGTAGACCAGGCTGGTCTCGAACTCACAGAGATCCGCCTGCCTCTGCCTCCCGAGTGCTGGGATTAAAGGCGTGTGCCACCGCTGCCCGGCTTCAACTCCTTCTTTCTTGAAATAATTAAATAAGACACTGTCAAAGAAAGTCATTCTATTGACCACTGTTCTACCAGAGAAAATATAGAATATCCAAATGGAAAGATAATTTTACAAAGGCCATTTTCTTAAGTTATTGGTTTAGTTAAAATAAAATAATAATAACCAAGTTAACATTAATATTTCAAATTAACCCCACAATACTTTAGATCCTAAAACAGCAAAGATGATAAATATGTTTTCCAGAATCCAGATGGAACCTTGACATTGTGTGGAGAAGTAAGGCTCCAGATAATCTGTAGCCTGGTCTTTCTTTCTTTAGCCTTCTGGTCTTCAGTAAGTTCATCTCACTGGCTAGGTCCAACAAGAAAGTTGACCAGAAGAGATATTATTCATAATGTTAAAAAAGAACCATCTTTTAAGGCTCACATGTGTTTGGGTAGATGGGCTAAATATGGATCTGCAGGAAAATTGGATGTTACTCAAGATACACACTCAAAGACCTATCATATACATAATGATAGTCAGCAATTCTATGCCTTGTTGTTTATGCCTACTAGATATTATGTCATAGATCGTTTCTGTCTACTCTTGGGGTAATATGAGGCAAGATTATATCTAAACAGCAGTATTTAGACATTTAAATTGAGCTAAGGTGATGTAACCCATAACCAACTATGTGTAAAGCAAATCAATTGTATTAATAGATAGTATTTTCCTTTTTATGGGTGAAGGTTCACTTTAATTCACTGTGCAATTTATTTACAAATATGACCATATTCAACACTGATTTAAAAAGTAAGTTAAAATTGAAAGACTTTCATCAAACTGCATTCCCTGGGTATCTAGCAAATGGCACCATTTACCCTGAAACTTAGGAAACATAACTGAGTTTTATAATTTTGCATTTCTGTGTATAAGAATGCACATGTCATGGGACACACATGTAGATCACAGGACAATCTTATGCAGCCTGTTCCATTTTTATGTGGGTTCTGAGGAACAAATGTAGGTCTCTAGGCTTGTGAAACAATCACTTTTATCTCAAGAGCCCTCTTTTTCGTCCTTATAAGTGTCATTTTCATTTTTTTTTCAGATTCTGTCTTCAATTCTATGCTTGAAACAAGTCCAGACTTTTCACCAAATCTGGAAGGAAAATGCTCTGAGTTCCTGAACCTCACTCCTACTTGAAATGTCTTCTTATTCCTTTTATCAGCAGATTATATTTTATTACTTTTAAATAATACCATTCAAAATTTCCACTTCCTCCCCTCCTATCACTTCCCTCCCACTCCCCAATTCACTTTCCTCCCCCTCCAGTCTTAAGAGAGGGCAAGGTACCCTGCCCTGTGGAAAGTCGAAGGCCCTCCCCCCTCCATCCAGGCTTAGGAAGATATGCATCCAGAAAGACTAGGATCCAAAAATCCAGTACATGCAGTTGAGACAAATCCCAGTGCCTTTATCATTGGCTTCTCAGTCTGCCCTTATTGTCAGCCACATTCAGAGGGTCCAGTTTGATCCCATGCTCATTCAATCCCAGTCCAGCTGGATTTGGTGAGTTCCCATTAGCTCAGGCACACTGTCTCAGTGGGTGGTCCACCTGAAGCAAGCTGTGCTGGGGGATCCGAGGACCTTGCAGAGGAAAAGGAGTGCTTGGGTGCAGGGTGGAATGGGGTAAAGAAAGACAGCAGCAGGGAACACACCTTGTTGGATGGCCAGGAAAACTTAGGGAATTGGAGGTGTCCTGGATTCAGTTTCCTGGAATATCTAGCCATGTGGTCACTTACTCACTACTCAGCATAGGAGCAAGGTTTCTTGTCATGTTCTAAGAACCTTACAGAAAAAAGGTGTACATGGGGTGCAGCGTGGGATGGTACAAAGAAGCCCCAGTGGCACGAACACTGAGTGCTGTCTCTCTGGACTCCTCAGCCCTTAAGCAGGCTGTGTTGGGGGATCCAAGGACCTAGCAGATGAAAAGGTTGGCTTGTGGGGGCAGGGTGGAATGCTGTAAAGAAAGCCATCAGCAGGGAACTCACCTCATTGGGTGGCCAGAAAAGCTTAGGAAATTTGAGGGACCTGGATTCAGTCCCACAGGACTGTCCGGCCCTGTGGCCACTAACTCACCTCTCTGAATCCCCTCAGCATGGTAGCAGGGTTTTGGTTTTTTTTTCTGTTTTGTTTTGTTTTGTTTGCCTGGTTCTATGACTAGATAGTATTTTCCAAAGCTGTTATTATTTTATAATGTGATTACAAAGTATTAAATGATCACGTCTGCCTAGTAAACTAATCTGACTGAGAAAGAATGGGAAAAATACAAAGAAATATAAAGAAAATAAGAGATAAGGATCTGGAATTTGAATGCATTTACTGAGAAGAAGTTGATTCTGGATAATGAAGTCAGTTAAAAAGAAAAAAAATGTTTTCCAATTTGTCTGAGAATGAGTAAAGAAGACTGTACTAGCTTTAGTGTCGCATCTCACACACAATTGGAGTAGGCCAAACTTTTGGGAACTCACGTGATCACCAATGGCAAATAGGCTAGTATAGTATGGAACATTAATGCTGTGGGATTTGGAGATAAAAGAAAACTCTCCTTCATTTGCTCTCAGTTATTTTCTTGGTAGGGAATTCATCCTCTGGCAAAGGATTTGTAAGTCTTTTGTTTGTTCAATTAGATTCATTTCTAATCTGCCTCATATTCTATAAACAGACTGTAAAAATTTAGGCTAAATTCTCCAGCCACTTGATTGACTTCTGATACAGTTTTTAAATAATTTACATGTGACATTACCTTCACAAGATATTTAACAATTGTTAACAAAGTCTTATAACTCTTTTCTATGTATCTTTCCAATATTCATAGAAGTCCAACCACATTCAAAATTTAAGATATTGGCAGAAATTTTCTTTTTTTTTTTTTTTTTTTTTTTTTTTTTTTTTTTTTTTTTTTTTTTTTTTTTTTTTTTTTTTTTTTTTT
>JAQHUG010000100.1:4877611-4892384 GCA_028555095.1 Dicrostonyx torquatus
GATGTCTCCTACTCTAGCAGGGAGGCTGGGGGCTAGTGTCGAACTTACCCTGAGTTGAACCGGTGGATCCTAAGCGGTGGCACTCACCAGGAACCCGCCGCCATGAAAAGGGAGGGCTTCTCTGCTGGAGCCCTGCCGGTTTAAGCTAGACCCACCCTTGTCCAAGGTTCCAGCCCTGCCAAAGGCGGCAGAAATTTTCTTCGATGAATCCCCCCTCTTCTATTCTCTAAGGGGTCAATAAGCTACTAGCATACATCCCAGTTTTCCTACCAGAAAGGCCTTTCTGGATCTGCAAGATGACATCCCATACACTTAATTTTTTCCCCTAAAATACAACTCCTTGATGAAGCAATATTAATTTTACATTGTAAACTCTATCTGACCATATGATATAATATCATAAGCTAATAAATGGAAGTAGGTTTCATGCATTGTGACAGAGCAATATACACTATTTTTTGACAAATGAAAGTTTGCTTTCAACCAAGTTACACTGCTGGAGATTAGTCTCAGGTATACTTGGTTCAATTATATAGGGAATTACTTTAGTCCAGAACAGAAATGTAGAAATCTGAACAAGATAGTTTATGCTATCCATATTGAGGAATTTGTCTAGAATTCCCTTGTGGTGATTGTGCTATAACAAATTATACTTGTCTGAGGATCAGAGTGTGGAGCTAGCCACTAGTTAGCCATAGAGGCCAGACAGTGATGTCACACACCTTTAATCCCAGCACTCAGAATGCAGGAAAGATGGGTTTCTGTGAGTTCAAGGCCACCCTGAGCTATACTAGATCGATGTAGTCGCCAAGAGAAATGGAACTAGGCAGTGGTGGCTCACATATTTAATCCCAGTATTTGGGAGTCAAATACTTTTAATCCCAGCACTAGGGAGGTGAAAACCACTAAGGACATGACTGTGCAGAGAGAGGAATATAGGATGGGAGTAGAAGGAAGCTCAGAGCATTCAGTCTGAGGATTCCTAGGGACATGACTGCCCCTTTGGTCTGAGGATTCAGTAGAGGGAAGAACTAGTGGCTGGCTGTTCTGCTTCTCTGATCTTTCAGCATTAAACCCTATATCTGACTCCAGATTTTGATAATTAAGACCAATTAGAATTCACGCTATACTCTAACAGAAATACAGACAATTGATTCTCATTTTGCAAAAAAACTATTAACACTTCAGTTTATTCATTCTTTGTACAAGAGAAAAACATTTTTCCCACACTCCTAATTTGCTTTACTTTTTATTTAAAGTCCAAATTGCATTATAGAGCACTTCTCCCAGTTCTCCAAGACAGAAACCTGGGATTTGTTTTTAGTACCTCCTTCTTTCTTTTACCACACATACAAAAAGTCACCAATCAAGCCCAATTGAGTCTGTCTATAAAATTCATTAAAATGAAATTCATCAACCTTCCTCTATCTCTTTCATATCACCTTAGTCCACAGTGTACTCAGGATTCCCCTGAAGCAATAAAATAGCTTCCAGATTTGAGTTTTTTCAATCTTTGTTCTGGTTCCAAAGTAAGTTTTAAAAACTAAATTGTAAATTAATATTGACTGGTTTTGCTAGTTCATATTTCACTTCTATTATGAAATTTTCCTTCATTTCCTAGTCAGATTTAGCATTCTTTCCCCCTCCACATCTATCTTTTCATTGTGGAAATAATATAGCATGTTGCATTTGTTATATATGCAATTTTCATTCTATTTTATAGTTTAAAGATTATGTCTGCCATATTTCTTCACATTTAGAACTGCTCCAAGACACAGGAATTGTGTGCTACAAAGTCATTGAAATATTGTCCATTATAATCACCACATAAGGCTGAGACTTAGGAGGTCTTGATTAAAACAAAATTATTACTTTAAAAGGGAATTTCACTTTAAACTAGTTAAATATTGCTTAAGGCATCCCAGTAGATACATCATATAGCAAGAAGCAAAAAGCTTGATACTAGGTTGTATAGAGATGAATACTGACATGGTGATATCACTGAGATTATATGAGTCAAAAGAAAAAAATCAATGTGCATAGTTTCGGGGAAAGCACAAACCTTTCCAAAACAGATACATAGGAAACAAACAAAGCATTATTGTCTTAAATAGTCAAAGAGTTATTCAAGCCACATGGTTCCAGTTTTTCAGTCATGCAGAGGGATTGCCTTGCATACAACTGAGTACTATTTTGTTTTTCAGAAAAAAAATCTAATTGTTATTTGTTATTCATTCTCTTTAATGTTAAATGGTCCTGTACCCCCATGCTATGTTTTTCCCTAGTTGCAAGCGTCTAGCCTAAGATAAGCTTATCGTCACTGTTTTTATGTGTCTATGTATTATTTTTAATGTTAATTCATGTCTAGAATCAAAGGCTTAGTAATATCCTTATAGTCACTCAAATAAGCAGAACCAGGCTTGTAGATTAGAGGGTTCAGATTTCCTTGTCTGCATGACAACTTAAAGCTTTCCCCTAACTTTAACTAAAAATTCTCCAAGCCATGGTCTGAGTACAAAAATGCCAAAAAAAGCACAATGTTGAGCATTTAGATTTACCCTTGGGCACACAAAAGTCATAATGGTATGAAGTAAATTTAAATCTATGCATACAGAAAGTAAATAACTCTTAGTATGGAAGCTTCAAACATATGAACTGTGGCCCTTCTGTATAAGACTTCATTGAAATTTTCAATAAATAACCTGCAGTGACCTAATGCTCTAAGGATATATGTGTAAATGGAGAGAATAGTCACGATGGAAGTATCAAATGTTGATAATTGGAGCCCATATTAAGCATTAAAACTGCAAGAAAGAGTTCATGAAGTAACTAGAACTGGAACACCTGCTTTTTATAACTAAGAAAAACTAATCTTCTTTGGTGAGTCTGATTATTCACTGATTTGTTTTTTAAAAAATGTTATTCTAGCAAAATTGGTGCATAATTTCGTTTCTGAATTCACTGCATATCACAAGAACCCTCTGAAGATTTAACAGCCTCTTCACCATAAAACAGATAAGCTTACATTTATGATAAACAAGACTCAAACCTAAACCATAGCTACATAAGAAAATTATCAAGTTCTTATTCATTAGTTGAATCTAAAAATGTTAGTCCAAAGAAGAGTAGCATTTATTAAAGAATAGGGATGGTAGGGAGGAGGGATTGAGGGAGAATAGAGAATGGTACCAAAACACAGAGAGTTAGAAGGAAAACAATCTAGCCTTCTATAACAAAGTAGAGTAACACTACTTCATAGCACTCTATTATACAGGTCAGAAAAGAAAACTAGAAAATAGAACCTAAACTAGAAAAGAGAATCTAAACATAAATTAAAATAAGACAGAAGTTCTAATTATCTTGATAGGATCAGTACACATTGTGCCCATATATTGAAATGTGTCCCTTTACCATTTAAATATATGCAACAATAATTGAAAGTGTCATTTATTAAAAGAAATAAGATACACAGCTAGTTCAGCAATTACCACAACTTGCAAAACAGATGTTTTAAAACATGGGGAAGCTGAAGGAAGTAGAAGAGAACATGAGGCAAAAGTTTTTTATAGATGTGCTAGGTAAATATTCACAATACTTAACAACTTTGGGTGTATGGAATTTGCAAAGAAAAATATAAACAAAAATAATCAATTAATTGAGCTTTAAGTATTCTGTTTAACTGTCCCATTTATTTGGGTTTCTTTCCAGGACATGGAATGAATAAACAATCCGTATTACTTCAACGTTTGCAACAATGTGTTCCCTGAAAAATCAGTATAATGGAGCTAAGTAGTAATGGAATAGAATTTTTTTCACATTTAAAATATATAATCAATTTGTTTTTGACAGAAATTTAAAAAGTTTAAGTATTAAAGATTGAATGGGAAGACCTAATATTCATGCATTTCTATTGTTAAAAAGCAATAAGTTACATATACAGTTTTCAATTGTGAATGTGAAATATAAATAAGCTTTCCAAACAAATCCATTATCTTTTGCCTTTGATGCAAGATTTTCAGAGGTATGACTGATTGATATTTTAAGTGAACATGAAGGTTATATTAACCAGAGTATCAGAGACCAGATTTCAGAAAAATGTTATATTCTTTAAATTTCTGATTATTGCTGTGACCTGCAAAGCACTTTGGAAGGGTCACATTTATAAATTACATGTTGAGGCCCTCATTTATGCTTTGTGTACAGAAAGAAAAGGTTTTGAACTACAGAAGGTCTTTTCCTTCATAAAGTTCACTGTGTAATATAAGGGGTGTGTGTTTGGAAATGCTTATTATACCATTCTATAATGTGGTATGTACATAGTACAAAATTGTTGCAAAATGATTGTCTTGACTCTGCCTGAATAATAAAGAAGGATTCAAGGAATTGCAACACATTACCTGGATCTGGAAGTAGAAGCATTTTCGAATGAGCACAAATTCACAGAATAGACAATTGTAGGGAAGACTATGTACATCACTTTTTGTAAACTGGTTATTAAGATGTTTAATTGGCAAGGGGAAAGAAAAACAAGGAACGACAAGGCTAGAGAAGTATATCAGAAATACTTGTAGATATGCAACCTTTTAATTTCCCTGGGCTACACTGAATAAAATAGAATCATCCAGGACCATGTATTAAATACATACACACTTAAGCAAACTGATGAGAAAAGAAATTCTGTGTATAATTCATCCTAATTATGAAGTATTTCATAAATTTTTTAAAATAGTGTTTGTGATCTTTTTAAATTATAAAGGGATTCAGTTTGTTAACAACACTTGTTCTTGTAGAGCATGCAAATTCAATTCCCAGCACCTATATGATAGCTATCAACCAGGACCACTAACTCCAGGACCAGGGAATTTGACACCTTCTTCTAAACTGGGTGGGCAATATGCACATATGTGGACAGAATATCAAATATCCATACACAAAAATAAAGTAAGTAAATCCAGATTTTAAAATCAGTAAGCAGATACCACGTTTGTGATTACTAATAAAGAAAAAGCATATACAAAAGATAAAATTTCATTGATTGCTTTTTGGTATTTTTATCATAAAAGTAAAAAGAAATAAACTAGTGTGTCATTTGCTATTGTATTTGATAGATCCATAAATTAATATTTGGCTTGGTGGGTACCATTGTTCTTCTCACTTAGTTCTCATTCATACTCAGAAGTATATTTTTGTTCTAATTTTACTCTGAGTGTGCTTTGTTTCTGGCACTAGCTATTCACAAATGTAGGTATTTCCAAAAATGATACCATCAAAACTACATTATGAAGTGATGAATATTTGTCTCTTGGAAAATTAAACTTAGGAAAGTCTAGGAAAGATGGGCTCAATTTTTCATTAAGTTGATGTGAGAATGTAGTCATAGGAACTACACTTAGAAATTTTCAAGTGAAATATCTATGTCAAATGAAAATGGAGTCACAAATATGCCAAAATATTGATCATTTTCCTGGAAATCTTGAAATCTGTTTTCAAATTATTAAATCAATCTGAAAAGGAAGGCTACATATTTTTCACTATTCACAAGACTTTGTTTAGTCAATTGTCAAAATGCGCAAAATTGTTTGCCTTAATTTGACCTTGCCTTAATTTCACTTTCATTGGAATGCTGTTATGACATGAAGCATTGTATTGGTAAATTATTTTTTACTAGAAGCTGCATATTTAATTTATTTAAATGAGTGGTTTAATCCACAAAAAGGCTAAATAGGAAGTTTTCATCATCAAGATCTGGCACAAAATTTTAGATGCCACAAACAACTTAGAAGCATTGCAAATCATAAAATCATTCATCAGTTACCCTTGAGTCAGCTATTTTACTTGCCAAAAGTAAATTATGTCACCAAAGTCAGCATCAACACTTTTAAGGAATTCTTGGAGTTGATATTAATTAATCTCTTGCCTCTTATAAAACTCATAGACTTCATGATCATGTGAAGGATATGATCCATTTTTAATGCTTCTGGGCATCAATTATCTTGATGTATTGTGAAATAATATTTTATAAAATATGAGTTTGGAGCAGCAATAGTATTGCCTTTTATAAGTTCCTCTCTTTTATCCACCACCACTAAGGCAGCATCAGTAATTCTGTCAAAGATGTTGTAAATGGTTTCTGGATTTTCAAGACAGAGTTTCTCTGTGTAGAAGCCCTGGCTATTCTGGAACTTGCTCTGTAGACCAGGATGACCCCAATCTCACAGAGATCCACCTGCCTCTGCCTCCTGTCTGCAGGTTAAAGGCATGCACTACCATAGCCTGGCCTCTTTTTACTGTTTTTTGAGACTGTAATTTAATTACAACATTCTTCCCCTCTTTTTCTTCCCTCCAAATCCTCTCATATATCCCTTCCCAATCTTTTGACTTTTAATGGCACAAAAGAAATTTCTTCAGTGACATTATGGTTATCAATAATACATCCGCTACAGATTGCAGGAGAAGCTGTATTTGAAACATCATTTGTTCTTCATCACCAAACAACAGCATTTTAATTAGCAGTTACTCTCCAAAATTATTTTGATAGACTTTCCAGCTGTTTTAATTTGCCAGACTATAGTCAGGTGAGTCAAACAGATTTTATAAATGTACTCCCCTTTGGAGGGACCTGTCTCTGATACACTCCCCATTAATCTTTTAATAAATTGACAAACAATAAGAATTGTTTTCATATGAAATTCTTAAAGAATTGCTAAAACTATTATCTGATTAAAAGTAGATTAGTAATTTTAACTTTTTGTTCTTAAATTTCATACCCTACAACTAGTTGTTACAATATAAAATGGCCTGAATTATAATAGTTTTTATTTTTTAGATTTATCTTGTTTTATGTGTATGAGTGTTTTGCCTTCATATTGTAGATGTACCACACACACACACACACATGCCTGGTACTTTCTGAGGTCAGAAGAGGATACTGAACCCAGTGAAACTGGAATTACAGATGGCTGAGTTTCCATGTGAGTGCTAGGAATCAAAACTGGTGCTTTGCAAAACCAACTGGTTCTCTTAACTTCTGAGCTATCTCTCTAGCCTTTGTAATATGTTTTATTGTTGTTGAGAAGGCAGATCTTTTTTTTTGCAAATTCTGCTATATGACAACACAATCCTCAACACACAATGAATTTGACAGTATTTTTGTTTGTCTGATTCCTTTTCAAATTTTACTCTTGGATTGTCTGATTCCTTTTCAAATTTTACTCTTGGAAAACACTCACAATCTCCCTTCAGATTAGTCAGAGTACCTTATTATTTGCCTCAACTAAAACAGTCATCTGTCCATTTTTCATTGAACAAACAATCTTGTTCATGAATAAGTTTTCTTTTGGAGGTAAATTCTATTTTCTTTTGTGATAGTGTAAAAACTCTGTTTGGATTAAAATAATGGTAGTAATCATGGAATATGCTTTCTTTTATCATGAAAATTAGCCAGCAGGAAAATAGAAAGCAAACGTTGAGTCATTCTACATCTTGGCTACAGCTAATATAGCATAAAATAGAGCCCTGATAGGAAAGCATAGAGAGGCAATATGTGAGTCATGACCGAGGTGTGGTGGTACCCTTAATAATAAAAAATACATATGTCTTCCAGAAACATTAATTGTCTTCTATTTATAATGGTGTGTTAAATGATTACTGATACTTACTGTGTTTAACTTGTTCAAGTTTCCATGAGCACCTGTAACAAACAGCTGGTGGTATTAATTTGACTAAGCTTGGAAGATGACATCCTAGAAGATGTACACCATCCTAAAATTGAAGCCATCTGTCTGTACAAATGGTAATTTATATACATTAAATTTATGTGACATCACAATGTAACATTGGCTTCTACAAAAGTCATGTTCTAGTAACTCACAAAAATAGGCCCCAAACTCAATGTCGTAAATCACTTTACAATTCTGTGTTGCACCACATTTGTTCCTATTCTGGATCACATCCAGCCTTTGGGCTCTATGTTGGACACCCATGAACAAGACCACAACAAAGCTCATTTATGATTGAGCTGTAATAAGTTAAAAAGGTGATGCTTAATCTTTGAATGTTTAATTTAATCAGAAGCAGAACCTAATCACATTTTGTTTTTAAACACTCATTCTAATAACAACGTTGTACAAGTATTAGAAAGTGATTATATGTAGTGAAACAAAGCCAAAAATTTACACATGACATAATGAGAGCCCCAATAACAGCAATAATATTGAGAATACATGGAATTGAATGTAGAAGAAAGTAATGAGGAGAGCAGCTAGATTTTTCCAACTAGAGAGAAAAATGAAAGTTGAAATCAATGAAAATGACTTCCATGTACTTACAAGAGCAACAAAATATTGAGACATATGGGTATGATGGGACAAAAGTAACTCTAGACAACTTCAAGACCTTGATCTCTCCTATCAGCCAGTGACTTGACATAAGAGTCATTTCTCTCTACACATCCTGGTTGTTTGCCTGAAAAATGCAAGGAACTGCTTGATGACCTATGATATCCCTTCCATACCTGTCATTCTATAGCTCCATGTTTTGAAATAAGTTGGAGATCACAATTTAAGCTCTTAGCTCCTTATCTAAAGAGAAAAGGAAAATAATTTCCATGGAGTAACAGGTAAGACAGAAAATGTCCATGTCATTTAAATAAAATTATGCATAAACATGAGTATGATCACACCTCATTATTGAGGCACTGATTATTCATTTCTTAGATTATCTTTGATCTCCATTTCTCCTCTTTCTGACTACCTGGCTTTTTGGCATGTTTTTGTTCATTAACATTTGAAATTCAGGGGGAACTCTGAAAGGGGGAAAGCAGGAGCACTACATCTTTTTCCTTTAAATATAGGCAAAGGAAGAATATTACAGATATAAACAGAGCAAATCTTCATGGTTGTCAGTAAATGATAGATTTCTATCATATGAGTTAGGCCTATACTCACAAGTAACTAATAATCTAATACAGTAAGTTACTTACTCATAAAGAATGAAAAAAATAGCAGGAAAGTGAACTTTTCAATTTAATTTTATTTATTTTATGTACATATGTCTTTTGACTGCATGTATGTCTGCACACCACATGCATGTTTGGTGTCCTTGGAGGCCAGAAGAAGGTGTCAGATTTCCCTGGAATTGGAGTTACATAGGGTTTAGAACCAGCATGTGAGTGTTAGAAATCAATCCCAGATTATATGCAAGATTGAATTAAACCTAAAGTCCATCTCTCCAGCCCCGAAAGTAAACTTTTAAAGCAACAAAAGATGGAAAAATAGAAACAAGAAAAATAGTTCATTTAAAAATTGATTTTCATTTCTTGGTATGAAAAGCACTGCTCCATTCAATATATTTTCCAGAGTCAGGATCTGCTAAACTTAAAATTATAGGGACAACAAATACCAATACTATGTCTTTTGAAACACTGTACTGCTCAATAGGTTATACTACCCAATGCTCAGATGGAAATACTTAGGCCTCCTAAAGAGAGATAGTTAGGTGGGACTCATGAGACTCTTGTATCTTGGACTCCTCTTTAGGGAGCGTGGAAAAACCAGGTTGGATTTTCTTAATTTTGGGGAAAAAACCTCTTTAAGCATCTACATGATCTTCAACAGCCACTGGAAGTGGATCAAGAGGACACTATTGTAAAAATAATATTAGTCTTCAGGGAGATTGTTATTTATTCCGGGCTGATTAGAACTGAAATAATCACACAGAAACTGTATTATTTGCAATATTGTTTGATCAATAACTGAAGTGTATTTCTGGCTAACTCTATAGTCTTTTTAACACATGCTTTTCTCAAAGAGTATTAAGAACAAATCTTCAAAGCCATCCCTCCTGGGATTTTGCTTGCAACAACAGACATTCTCAAACAATTATTTTCCCAATAACACAAGAGAGAAGCAAGGTGGACACTACTTCTTATTCACCTGTGGCCCCTAATAACCCTAAATAATATTCCAGAAGCAAACTTCTCATTTTTTATTATTCTTCAGTAATTTTTTTCTCTAACAGAGGCTGAATGTGTCTTGAATTAATTCATATTATAGTTTAATCTTGGTATACTCTGATCTATATGCTTTCTGTATGATAGTGATCTGAATACAAAATAATAAAGCTAAGAATTAATTTATGTGCATTTCAATATGTAATTCTTGCAGATGGAGACTGCTTATTCTTTTCATGCCACCCAGACCCAAATAATCAAAAAGAAACTAAATTAATTACAACACTGTTTGGCCTATTATCTTATTTTTCTTATTGACTCTTACATCTTAAATTAACCCACTTTTATTATTCTGTGTATTGCTACAAGGTTATGGCTTACCAGGTAAAGTTCAGACATCTGTCTTCTTCCGCAGCTATATGACATCTCATCGACTCCACCTACATTTCTCTTCTATCTCTGCTTAGAATACCCACCTTACTCTATTCTGCCCTGTTGTAGGCCAAAACAGTTTTATTCATTAATCAATAGAAACAAAACACATTCCCAGTATACAGAGGGGAATCCCACATCACCTCCCCTTTTCTGTCTAATTAAAGAGGAAGGTTTTAACTTTTTGTTTATTTGTTTGTTTTTGTTTTGTTTGTTTGTTTTCCAAGACAGGGTTTCCCTGTGTAACAGTCCTAGCTGTCCTGGAACTAGCTCTGGCCTCAAACTCACAGGAATTCACCTGCCTCTGCCTCCTGAGTGCTGGAATTAAAGGCATGCACCATCACCACCCGGCCGGAAGGTTTTAACTTTAATGTAGTAAAATTACATATAATAAAATAGGTATCAAGAAAGAATTATAGTTATAATATTTGACTACTTTATATTTTATTGTAATTAAGGAAAACTATAATTATAACTATCTATTCTTCAACTCCAACAAAAACTCTAGAAGTATGTAATAGGTAAAATTACGCAAAGTGCATTGTAAGCAACTTCCAAAACTCTAGAACTACCAGAGACATTTCACTGCCTGAATAGTCACCTAAATGTATTCTGTAACATTGGGGCATCCATATCAAGCCTACTAGCCCATAGTATCGAACAGACTTTTTAATGAAGCAGGAAATTTCAAAGACAATTTCACCATTATTGGCAGTTTGTCAGTCACTTTCTTCTGTATCCTGCAGGATGTCTGGCAGACCTTTTCATGAATCAAGAACCCCGAAGGACTGATTTAACTTTAGGCAAGTTCAGCAGTCACTTTTCTTTGGGTCCTGCATGTCCAGTTCATACAGCATACCATCAATCAGTCCAGGCATGAACAATTTCTTGTGCAAATGGCTAACCAGCTCCATAAGGAGTCACTTCAATGCCCATTATCCCTTGAAATATATTGATGCCACCAGGAGCACATATGTCTCATTGTCCTGAAAAGTCCTTTGTTCTTAAAACATTGTAAATGCCATATCCTGTTAGTCTTTGAAAGGACTGAAGAATATCTATCCATGTGAAATGTATCTCTGTACATCTAGAAAATCTAACTAACATGATTATAAGCTTGACTATTATCGGTAACTATTAATTTGCATTTCTTAAACATTACATTTTAAATGAGATGCACAAACACAATACCTTAAACAAAAACAGAAATACATATACATAGTGTAACAAAATTGACCTTAAATTTGTATCAAAAAACCAGGATCCATACCAATGCAAATTATTCATCTATATACCATTGATGAGGGATGATGGTCTGTATTCTGTCAATTACATTTTAAATAAATGCTGATTGAACATTAGCCAGGCTGGAAGTATAGGCGGGACAACCAGACAGGAAGTAGAGGTGGGCGACAGAACAGAAGAATTCTGGGAAGAAGGAAATTCCTTCTGCAGTCCTGTCCCAGCCACAGAAGAAGCAAAATGTGATTGCCTACCTGAAAAAGGTACTAAGCCATGTGGCTAACACAGATAAGAATAATGGGCTAATATAAGTTGTAAGAGTTAATAAGAAGCCTGAGATACTAGACCAATCAGGTTATAACTAATGTAGACCTCTGTATGATTTCTTTGGGAATTAGTGACTGTGGAAACTGGGCAAGACAGAAAACCTCAGAAAAATACCATGTCCTCTTTAAATGTAAACAAACATTTTTAAACAATCATATAGGAAATTTGTTGATCTTTAAGCTATTTCCTGCTGATTAGGGGTGATATTAATCAGATCTTTCATGAGGTATCCTGTGTGGTAGGTCCATCTCCACCAGCACTCCTGAAGCTGTCATGGATGTTGGAGCATCTGGGTCACTGCTTCACGGGATCTTGTTTGATCAAATCATATTAGCTAGTAAGGAATGCACAGCTTTTTTTTCCTCTGTGGAAACAAAAGCAGAACCTCTTTTCTAAAGCAACATATTCTTAGACCCAAATTTTAAAGTCAAGATACCCTTAAAATATATATGTTGGTTTAGCTTAGCAGTCTATACAATGTGATGTCTCTCTGTACTTAGCTCATTCACAATCAAAAACTCAAATAAAATACAATGATATATATAATACAAACTCTGTATGTTTTCTGTCATTACATGGCTTATTTTTTTTATTCCTTTAATCTATGTCTGTACTGTCTCTTTAAAGACTTTGCTTTATTCTTTAAAAATATTATTTCTTTTTATAACTGTCTATACTCTTTTTCTTCCCTTTCAAGCCTACATACATTTTTTTAAACACACTGAGACCCGTTCAGATGTTTCTTTCTTTCTAAATCTGCTTTTAGTGCATATCTGTAATCATTTTCTGACCAGGAACACCTTTTTTTAATGTTAAGTAGGTGTGGCTAAGACAAACTCTGCGGCCCTGCCTGTTGTCTCTGCCCAGCTCAATATGGTAGAGGGATGTTCACTGCCAGCTCTGCAAGCCATTCTTTCTGCCTCAGCTCCAGGGACACAGTGGGTCTATGTCACCATTAAGAAATCTGTAACATGCTGCTCACAGACACCATTTAAGTGCTTGGCTTCCTGAAAGAGCCAGAACTGTTCATGCAACTAGCATGAACCAGGAAACCATCCCTTAAAGGAGCCTTGCTGCCTTCAGTGCCAATAATGAGTCATGAAGAACTTTCTTAAACTAGCAGCATCAGCCCTGCTCGCTTCCAGCAAACAGAGCCCATGGGGGGGGAAAATGCAACTACCAAGAAGCTGTGTTTAACTCTGTTTTTCTGTGTGCGTGTGTTTAGAATTCCTTTTTAAGCTCTCTCACATTTTATGTGGATGTAGTCAGACCATGCTGGCATGCCAATTTGTAGGCAGAGACTTTGGTCATTCCCAGCTGCCCAGACCCAAATAATAACACAGAAACTATATTAATTACAACACTGCTTGGCATATTAGCTTATGCTTCTTATTAACTAACTCTTTCATTGTAAATTAACCCACTTTTATTATTCTGTGTATTTCCACAAGGCTATGGTTTACTAGGTAAAGTTCCAGCGTTTGTCTCCTTCAGAAGCTACATGGCATCTACGAGACTCCACTTATTTTTCTCCTCTCTCTCTCTGCTTGGAATTCCCACTTTGCTCTATTCTTCCCTGTCATAGGCCAAAGCAGCTTTATTCATTAATCAATGGTAGCAAAACACATTCACAGCAAACAGAATTGAATCCCATATGATATACAAAATAAACTGAGGAAATATTATTCTGAAAACTAAACCAGATGCGGACCATTTAGTTGCATAATTTCCTCTTGTAATACGAATTCATTAAATTTTGGACAGCCTCAGGTTATAACTAATAATTCATTCTTAATTTCTTTCAGTTCTCACCATAAAGCAATCTGTTTTTCAGAAGATAGAGAAACATAACAATTATCAATGTATAGTTATTGAAAATATTTAACTCTCACAGAAACTATAGTATATTCCAAAATGGTTTCATTATATTCTTCAACTATCAGATTAAACTGAGAAACTAAATCTCAGCACAATTAAATTTGTGTTTTAGCATAATACATACATGGAAACATTTAATTACATTTTTATAATAACCACTTATAAAGGACAAATATTATGAACTGCCATTATAAATGTTGGGTAGCTAAGAAACATCCCATCTATGAATAACCTAATTCAATCATAGAAGTAACATTGATAGCTAGGTATCCTGAACTCAAAGAAGCCCCAATAAAATGTACATCACTAAAAAATTACTAAAATGTGTTCTATATTATTTGATATTTATTTTAGCAAGGATAAACTAAAGCAACTTTTAATGAAGTCAACAAAACAGAATGTGATAATGTGACCAAATTTCTACATGATGCGAAAATAGGCAGGGATGAGGATATAAAAAACATGCAAAATAATATTGATGTGCTAGTAAAAGAGGAGTCCTAGAAAAATAGCAATAATGCCAATGGGGGGGGAGAATCCTATTAAGAACAAGCTCAGATTTAAAGAAATGTCTGGAATTCATAACCAACTCTGAACTAAGTATAAATACTATTGCATACATGGCCCAGAGTTTGGAAAAAATGATATACTATCCAAAGAACTAATGTTTCTTTTGGCTTTTTTAAAGCACAAAGTAGGATACCAAATGTTTCAGAAACATTTAGTTAAATCCTCCTGTCTTAGCATTGCTCTGCTGTGATTAAACACTGACCCCCAAGCAACATGGGGAGATGTCGGGGACCGTTGCCTCAACATAGAAACTGGTGTTTTTCCCCAAATGTGTTCCCGGAGGCACGAGGAAGAAACAGGCTTTCACACCATCACCGTTCAAAGGCCGCTCAGGACAACTCTGTCCTTTACAGTGTGACCTTGCCTTTATTGTCT
>JAQHUG010000100.1:4892429-4905571 GCA_028555095.1 Dicrostonyx torquatus
ATTCCTTTTCTGGGGCACCTCCTCACAGCCCACACACACCTGCATTCCTTTACCAGCCTTGGAGTCAGCTACTTCTCATCGAGCAATCTACAAGTGAAAAGGAAGGCTGGAGCCAAACCCTCATCTATTGTTTTTCTAAATTGTTAGCTTTCAGCTACCAAGTTGCATGGCGTCCTCAGGCTGGCGAATATTGGAGCCCACAGGGAGAAAGGTGTATTTCAACATATAACTCTCAGGCCACACTCCATCACTGAGGGAAGACAGGATAGGAACTCAAGGCAAGAACCTGCAGGCAGGAACTGTAGCAGAAAACATGAAGGATGCTGCTTACTGGCTTGATCTTCATGGCTTGCTAGGCTGTTTTCTTATAGCTCTCAGGCACATCAGGTAAGAATTGACACCAGCAACAATGAGTTGGGGCCCACCACATCAATCATCAACCAAGAAAAAGCATATAGGCTTGACCTCAGGCCAGTCTGGTGAAGGCATTTTCTCAGTTGATGTTCACCCTCTATTATGTCAAACCTATGAAAACTAGCCAGAACATCTCTTAGTAGCCTATGTTACAGGTAATACATTTACCCTCATCTCACAATGAGATAAATATATTTCAAATCTTTCCTAGATGGATAGTTCATCGACATTGAGAAAATGGCTATGGTAGTCTTGAAAAGTGAGGATTTATGACACTGGACTCTATCTATACTTTGTCTTTTCTCTTGGATAATCTTTTTATCTCTTCCTTTCAATATTTTGAATGAATATATAGAACATATGATTGCTACCTTGTGATCTAATTGATTTATTGGTGAAACCAAAATGATAAATCATATTTAATTATGATCATTAAAAGAGATATGTCAAAATGTATAATTGCCTGTTCATCACAAAGATTATGAAAAATTTGTATTTTTTAATTCTGACAGTGACCAAATTAAGCAAATGTTTTCTGCCTCATCTAAATCAGTTTTCCCTCCCTATATAATCTTCAGAGAATAAGAGGTTGAGTTAAATAGATATTAAAGATGCTCAGTCTTCCATCCTTCAGGCAACAAGTTACAAAAGATCCCGGTACCAGACGTTGAACTTCCACTTGAAATAAATTGGTAAAATATTTTACTTTTTAATTTTGTTTTTGAAATTATAATATAGTTACAGTATTTATTCCTTCCATTTCCTTCCTTCAGACCTTCCCAGATACCCCTTTCCACTCTCCTCCAAATTTATGGCTTCTTTTTTTTCACTAATTGTTATTGCAAGCATGTATAATTATGCATATATATCCATAAATATTGTCTTTTAGTCTATATAATGTTATATATAACTACTGATGTTTTACCAAAATGATTGTCCAAACATGAGTTGAACAAGGATGACACCAAAGGACATGCCAAAGTGCATGGGAAAAAAGCACATGGGGTTTCAACCTTACACAAAGAATTATAGAAAAAAAAACATAATTATAGAAGAAAGCTGGGAGAAGGAGATGTGGTCTTGCCCAGGGAAGAGCACACCAATTTGTTGTTCAGTGCCAAATGATCACCCCTGAAAAATATTTTATTTTTAATAAAATCAGTCGATGTTTTCATTATATCCATGTCTATACAGTACTTAAAACTGTTGTATTTGATAACTTTGTGTTTTGTAGTCAGTTTTAAAACTATATTTATACTAATTATTTCAAAATGTCATGCATGCATGCAAGCAGTTGATCATATTAAACACCTACTTTCCCCACTAATCCTCCAATATCTACCTCCCACCATACTCCATATCCTCTCTTTTTAAATACCTCACCTATGCTTCATGTATATGCATGGACGTGGCAGCAATTCACAGTAACGTGGTTAACCTGTCAGTGATTATACCCCTCGATGAAACTGACTCTTCCCTCCACAGGCATTCAACTATCCATAGCTTCTCAGATGAGGGGGACAGGCTTGTGTGCACCTCCCCACCCCATGCTGCAATGTTCACTGAGATAATCCTGAAGAGTTCTTGAGTAGGCCATCAAAGCTGCTGTGAGTTCATGGGTGCAATTGACCTCTGTGACCTTTGGGTCTTAAAAATCTTTCTGGCTGTCTTTTAAACAATACTCCATGGATCTTGAGGGGTACAATAGCTGTACCATTTGCAGCAAAACATTCCACAGTAACTTATTCTCTGCACTTTGACCAGTTAATTTTTTTTTTGCGCTAAATGCTATTTTCTTCAAAAAATATTTTGACAAGGTCTGAAAGCTGCACTAGTCTATGGGTATAGAAATATGGATTTAAGCCGGGCAGTGGTGGCACACGCCTTTAATCCCAGCACTCGGGAGGCAGAGACAGGCGGATCTTTGTGAGTTCGAGGCCAGCCTGGTCTACAAGAGCTAGTTCCAGGACAGGCTCCAAAGCTACAGAGAAACCCTGTCTCAAAAAAAAAAGAAATATGGATTTATAATGTTTGTTTTTAATTGAAATAGAATTACATCACATTCTCCCATCTCTTTTCTTCCTTCCCTCCAGCCCTTCCTAGCTCCCTTCTGATGAACTGCTCCCATGCCCCCCCCTCAAGCTGATGGCCTCTTTTTCTACGATTATTACATAAACACACACGTGTGTGTGTATTATATGTGCACAAATATATAAAATATATAAATACAACCTGCCGAGCCTCTTTTTGTTGTTTGTGATCACTAGTGTTTTTTAGTACTCAGGCATCAACACAGGAGAATAGTTGTCAGCATTCAAATTCTGTATCATAGGTTATATAGGCCATTGGTCTACACAATACAGACTGCATTAGAGTGGCATAAGAACAATGTATGAGGCCAGAGATCAGTGCTAGGACATTTTGTTCAGAGTCAGAAAAGCAGGGAGGATCAAAAGATCATAAACATGAAAGGAGACTGATTTGAAAACTAAAACAAAGCTGAGCCTGCAGATGAGTAATTCACAAAGCCACACTCAGAAAATTTAAGAAGGCAGAAGAAATGAAGCTTTCCTTTGGTATAAATTTA
This sequence comes from Dicrostonyx torquatus, assembly GCA_028555095.1. Lineage (NCBI taxonomy): Eukaryota > Metazoa > Chordata > Mammalia > Rodentia > Cricetidae > Dicrostonyx > Dicrostonyx torquatus. Next base: position 4,895,431 of record JAQHUG010000100.1, read on the forward strand.
GATAGGGGATGTGCCTTTTAGTAAGAGAAAGTTCTTTGCATATCATAATAGACAGCCTTAATCTCCTTTTTCTATGAATCAAGTTTCCTTTGGGTGATAAAAAGAATCTTATGAGCCCCAAAATTAATATGTAGCAAGATTTTAAAAACTATGTCATACTTTGCAAGGATGAAATGTTGTGGTTTTCGAACTATAATAGCCACCAAGCTGAGTATATGTATTTTATACTGCAAAGAAATGTTAAATATAATTCTCATTAATAGCATGGAAATTTAACTTACTACAGAGTTTTTTTATGGTGTTTTATCAGCTTCCAGAGTGAAAGAAAAAGAAATACCCTCCAGGTCAATTTTCTACTAAACAAGGGAATGAACTCTATAACCACCCAGAGCTCTGGCCATTCAGCATTTGTTTAAACATTTCTAGACCTGAGGAGCCCATTCAATTGTCAACCAGCCTCATTTTTTTTTTTTTACGCAAGCCCAAAATCTGCCTCCTTTATACTCATTCATCTATTGTATTTGATTCTTTGGAACTACTAAAAAAAATGTAATCCTTCTTCAATCTGACAGTTATTGTTGGTCACAGGTACTGACACTGTTTTTTTAACTGGTAAAGACTCCAAGCATTCATATATCAGCTTCAGATCATGAAAATAAAATAAAATGAGAGAGTGAATGAAGGATCAAAGATTGCCTTTGCCATTCATATATTTTTCAAGAAGTAAACATGTCTCATCCACTGAAGTTATTTTTGCTACTAAAGTGGCATGATTATTAGATTTAAACTTCCCTTCAGAAAAAATATGTCTGATTCATTATTCGATGCTGAGTGTCAACTAATCCTTGGCATATATTAGACGATGACGATATATTTTTATTGAAGTGATATATAATTTTAACAAAACCAAAGACAATATGAAACTGAAAGTTAAGACATGGTTTGACATACAAACTAAACTAAACCAAGATCCTAGAAGAAAAGTTGTCTTGCTATATTCAGATTATTTTCAATAATTACCATAAATGTATTACTTTCAATAGTATTAGATACTATTAAAAATCTATAGATTTTTATAGATACTATTATAAATCTATGATATGATTTTCATACTTTTGTTTTTGAAATGCTCCCAAATAAATTGCATTAAATTGTATCAGTGAAGTGCATGAATGTATAGATACAGTTTTTAGAATTTTATTTATTTATTTATTTATCCTTCTTTTATAACGTACATTCTGACCACAGCCTCCTCTCTCTCCACAAATCCCAGTTGTAGATGGAAGCATCTGTCATGTTCAGTCCCACAGCTGTTTAGTCTCACAGAAACATACAGAGGCTTATATTAATTATAACTGTTTGACTTATTTGATCTTATTATAACTAGCTCTTACAACTTAAATTAGCTCATAATTATTTTCTATGTTTAGCTACATGGATTGGTACCTCTTATCAATGAAACATTCTTGTCTTGATTCCTCTGCATCTGGGTGGTGACTGACTCTCTGTCTTCCTCTTCCCAGAATTCTCTTAGTCTGGTTGCCCCATCTATACTTCCTGCCTGGCTACTGGACAATCAGCAATTTATTGAACTGATATTAATGACAAATCTTTACAATGTACAAGAGCATTACCCCACAGTACCCAGTTCCCCCCTATTCTCTCCCCAGATCTACTGGTCCTCTATTTCTCTTCAGAAAAGAGTTGGATTCCCAGGGGTATTGACCAAACATGACATAACAAGATGCAATAAGTCTAAGCACAAACCCTCATATCAAGGCTGGACAAGGCATCCCAGTAGGAGAAAAGGGCCCAAGACCAGGTAAAAGTGTCAGATACATTCCCACCCCCACTGTTCGGAGTCCCATAGGAACACCAAGCTAAACAATTACAATGTTTATGTCAAGGACCTAGAACTTTTTATGCTAAGGAACAATAAGCTGATTCATTTAAAAAGTAAACCCTGGGAGTTTCTTTGAGGGTTCTCATGCGGGAAATTGGCTATTCTTATACCCTTGACTAAGGAATGGTCTTTCTTTCTTGAAAAAGATTGTCCTCTTTGACAACGTGTGCAGGCTGAGGAGGAACACATATGGGATAGGGAGTGAGGAAAGGGACACCGGTCTAGCCATCCAGAACAGCCACGAACATTCTGACCATGATGACAGGTATAGTTGCCAGAGCCCAGAAAACCTTAAGGTTTAAATACGGAGGGCCTGGTAGTTGGGGTAGGTGTGGTGACTTGAAAGATGGTAAGCCAAAATGAAGAGTATAGGTTTAAAAAGCCATATGAAATTCTACTATCTTGGAAATCAATTAGAAAACACAAACAACAGTTTGAAGTGATGTGTTCTGAATGGCTAGATAATGTCTGTCCTATAAGTAACAGGTCACTAGATAAATATTCAGTGCCAAATATGGGTAACTCCCATAGGAGTTGTTGGTCAAGGATGTCTTAAAACAATATATAATCTTTCTTTTCCTATTGCTTACCCACAAAATCTAGATTATATGACTGTATTCCTGAAGATACTATACTTAATTACACAACATAGTGAAACCATGCTAGAACTAGGATAGACATCTTAGGCCCTGTTGTCAATATTTAAAAGTTGTAGAAAATAGCAAGCTACTGGGAGAGAGTATAGAAAAAGTATTAATAATCTCACCTAGCCTTAAACTACATGGACTATTATACCAATCTGCCAAGCAATATGAGTCTACCTAGACAATAGAAGCACAGCTGTTAAGGAAGTAACCAAGCAGTCTCTAATTGGATATGAGACAAGATCCACAGGAAGGAACCCTTGTTTGTACTATATGCCCTATCAAAAACTCATGCTTGGAGAGGTTATAGTCCCTGGTGGGAAAATTATTAATATTGCTTAGCTAAATGGGCATATCACAAAACTACTTCCAAAGCATCCCTGATTATACTCACAAACAAAAGCTACTCTCATCTACAATTAGAGAATTGTCATTTTAGCATATGGGGGTGAGTAGATAGACTCATAGCTACCCCAGGAAGGTAAAGGCTGAGAACATATGAAGCATTGGGGAAAAAGTAAAAAATAATGCTACATAAGATAGAAGTGTTGCAAACTGTTATCTTTTAGACACAATATTACTGTTGCAATTATGAACTCATAGTAGATGTGATTACGGCACCAGGTCTACTTGCATAGAAATGGTCCTGCCAACAAGCAACCATGGACTAAGGATGAGATTGTGAGACTCTATTCCTAACTTTTGAACTACAGTTACTTAGAAATTTTGAAAGAGGGGGAGCCATTGTCTTCAGTTGTGTATGTCAACCTGTCTTCACTAAATAGGTTCAAATGAAGAAATACGTAGATATACCTAGTTAGACTCAGTGGGTTACAAAACAAAATGAAAAGTCACAGATATATGAAAGAGCTTCATAAGGCAGAATAAAAATTTCCAGGGATGGAACAGAGATAACAGAAGGGAAACAAATAAGAAGAATGCATTTTAGGCAGAGGCTGTTCATTTGTTCCCAGTCACCCAGATTCAAAATAATCACTCAGAAACTATATTAATTAAATCACTGCTTTGCCAATCACATAAGCTAGCTAGGTCTTATATCTTAAGTTAAGTCAATTTAAATAATTTTAATTTAATTTAATAATTTAAATAATCTTAAATTGCTAGCTAGCTCCTATATCTTAAATTAACCCATTTCTGTTAATCTGTGTATCCTCAAATGCTTGTGGCCTAAGATTCTGTCTGGTGTCTGTCTCCTGTGGTAGCTACATGTGGTAGCTTCTGCCTGACTCTGCCTACTCTCTTCTCCTCTATCTACTTGAAATCCCCACCATTCCCTATTCCTATTCAACACTGCAACAGGCCCAAAGAAGTCTCTTTATTAACCAATGGTATTCACAGCATACAGAGGAGAATCCCACATCACCTACACTTTTCTGTCTAATTAAAAAGGAAGGTTTTAACTTCAACATAGCAAGATTACATAAAACAAAACAGTTATCAAGCAAGAATTATAGTTAGAATATTTATATCTACTTTATCTTTTATCATAACTAAGGAAAACTATATCTATTTTTTTAACTCCATCGATGACTACTGAAGGATATAATATTACCTAAGTAAACAGAAAGTGCATTGTAAGCAACTTCCAAAACTCTATATTGACAGAGACATCCCGTTGCCTGGATAGTCACCTAAAGTTCTTCTGTATGATTGGGGCATCTGTATTAAGCCTACAGGCCCGTGGTATCCAGCAGACTTTTCCATGAGTAAGGAAATTTCAGAGAGTTCTGTCTATATTGGTAGTTTGTCAGACACTTCCTCCTGTATCCTCCAGAATGTCTGGCAGATTCTTTCATGATGCAGGACTCTGAAGGATCATCTTACCTTTAGGGAAGTTTAGCAGTCATTTTTCTATGGGTCCTTCATGTTCAGTTCATATAGCACACCATCAAGCAGACCACATATGAGCAGTTTTTTGCACAAATGGATAACCAACTCCATAAGGAGCTTCTTCAATGCCCATAATCCTCTTGAAATAGACTGGTGTTGCCAGGAGCAGATGTCTCTCATTGTCCTGAAAAGTCCTAAGTTCTTAAAACATTATAAATGTCATATTCTGTTAGTTTTTGAAAGGTTTGAAGAATACCTATCCATCTAAATTATATTTCTGTACATTAAGAAAACATAATTAACATGACTACAAGCTTGACTATTATAGATGACTATTAATCTATATTTCTTAATTATACATTACATTTTTAAATAAGATGCACAAAAATAATACCTTTACAAGAATATATACATATATATGTAAAACAAAATTGTTCTTAATTTGTATCAAAAGACCAAGATCCATACCAATGCAAAATATTCATCTCTATAGCATATTCCCTTTTAGATGTAAACAAACATTTATAAGCAATATTTGGGAATTTGGACATACTTATTTCCAAACTGCTCCTTGCTTTTTGTTGGGTGAAGTATGTTTAGATGTTCACAGAGACCTTTCATGTGGTCTTGGTCCATCAAACCACATTAGTCTGGAAGGAATATACAGGTTCTCATCCTTTGTGGAAACAAAAGAAGAGCCTCTTTTCCAAAGTAACATATCATTAAACTCAAATTTTGAAGTTAAGACACCTTTAAAATATGTATCATGTTGGTCTAGCTTAGCAGCCTGTACAATGAAATGTCTCTCTATTCTTAGCTCATCCACAACCAAAAAATTCAAAAAAACACAATAATATACACTATCCAGATTCTCTATTTTCCATCTTTATGTGACTTATTTTTCTTTACTCCTTTAACCTATGACTGTCTGTACTCTGTCTCTTTAGACTTTATTTTATTTTTAAAACCATTTACTTCTTTTTATAACTATTTCTTCTCTTTCCCAATCCTACTTACATTTTTTCCAATACCGTGATCCATTTAGAGGTCTTTTTCATTTGAATCTGTGTTTATTGAGAATCTGTAATTCTTTTCTGACTAGGACTACTTCTTAAAATGCTAAGCATGTGACTAGGGCTAAGGCTTCTTTGCCCTTTGGCCTCGCCCAGTCCAACATGGCGGAGGCATGTTCACCACCTCTGTGAGTGATGAACACTGCTCCAGTTCCAGGTAGGCAGTGTGTCTATGTCTCACCATTAAGCATCTTGTAACAAGCTGCTCACAAACCCCATTCAAATGCTTGCCCTCCTGAAAGAGCCAGAGCTATTGCTGCAACTATCAACTAGCATGAACCAGGAAACCTTCTTAAAGGAACCCTGCAGTTTCCACCGCTACTGCTGATTCAGAAAGCCTTCTCTTGGAGGAGCTGCACCTTTGCTTGTTGCCAGCAAATAGAGCCCATTCTAAATATTTAAAAATTATAACTACCAAGAAGCTGCACTTGGTTCCCATTTTTGTGAGTCTAAAAGTCCTCTTTTTTTTTTTTTTAAATCTTTCTTAGGTCTTATGTGGATCCATGCCCCAGATGGTGGGCGCCATTCTGTTGGCTAAAGCTGCTTGCTTGTTTTCCAGCCACCCAGACCCAAGTAACTACTCAGAAACTGTATTTTTACAACACTGCTTGGCCTATTAGCTCATGCTTCATATTGGCTACCTCTAATATCTTAAATTAACCTATTTCTATTAATCTGTGAATTATATGAATGAATAAAATTGCTAGATAATAAAATCAATTGATAAAATAAAAAAGTAACTCACATGGTACAGAATAAAAAGGATAGTGATGTTAATAGCTGTTTCTTGTGTTTACTATATGCAATCTTTTAAATATTGTTGCTTTTATTTTTTTCATTTTTTATTTAAAAATTTACTTTTCATTTTATATACCTACCCTAATTCCCCCTCACTTCCTTTCTCCTGCCACTCCACATCCCCCCTTCCCATCTCCATCCACTTTTTAAAGGAGGTAAGGCCTTCCTTGGGGAGTCAACAAGGTCTGGAATAGCAAATTGAGGCAGGACTAAGCCCCTCCACCCCTGTATCAAGGCTGAATAAGGCATCACACCATAAAAAATGGGCTGCAAAAGATCAGTTCATGCACATGGCATAGGTCCTGATGCCACTGCCAGGGCCCTGCAACAGATCAAGCCACAAGACTGTCATCCACATTCAGATGGTGCCATCACCAAAACAAGACCAAGGGGATACAAATTGGAAGGGAAAAGTCAAACTTTTCCTATTTGCAGATGATATGGTATACATAAGTGACCCAAAGAATTCTACAAGGTAGCTCATACAGTTGATAAACACCTTCAGTAATATGACAGAAAACAAGATTAACTCAAAAAAATTAGTAGTCCTCCTCTATACAAATAATAAATGGAATGAGAAAGAAATCAGAGAAACAGCAACTTTTATAATAGTCACAAATAAAATAAAATATCTTAGGGTAACTATAACTAAACAAGTGAAAGACTTGTACCACAGAGCTTTAAGTCTTTGAAGAAAAGAAATTGAGGATACAAGAAAATGGAAAGATCTCCCATGCTTTTTGATAGGTAGGACTAACATAGTAAAAATGGCAATCTTAACAAAAGCAATCTACAGATTCAATGCAATCTAAATCAAAATCCCAAAACAATTCTTCACAAACCTTGAAAGCAAAAATCCCAGGATATCCTAAACAATAAAGGAACTTCTGGAGGTATCACAATATTGCTTTTAAACATCATAAATTATATAGTGCCACCCACTTTCAAAGACAAGAATCATGTAATTTGGAAAGATGATACAACTTTAGAGCTGAACTCATACTGACATTCTTCTAACTTTTAGCATGCAGTAATGACATCTTTCAAAGCATTATTGTCGCCATGGCTTACTAGAATCTACGCAGAATATTATGGAAGAAACCCTTAAGAACATTCATTACTAGCAACATGATCAAATTCCATCTATGTTCATATTTTCAGTATTTGATGGTTTCATGCTTGTTTAAATATTGCTTGACTCTGTGGATTTTCCTCTCACAATTACTGGGATTGTATGCAGTAACCGTCAGAAGCCAACGAGAGGCTACATATCTAAATCTCATTTCCAATTAAGATCTAAATGGAAAATAATTGCCAGGCTAACATACAGAGATTTTGCTCTCCTTTTTTCTTACTGTAGCTGAATGATAGATGTAAGCTTGCCAAAAGAAAAAAAGATCTTGGTGATGAACTGTAGTCAAAAACCATAAGAAACACATTTAAGAAGTGCCTAGAGATAAATTGAGCTTGTTCCAGGTAGATACACCAGCATAACCCAAAACAGCTGCACCAAATAACTTCATTACAGATCTGCTTTCTCACAGAGACTAAGTTCTGTCCTCAGGATTTGAAAATAGTGCCATCGAAGGAAGTTAGTGAGGCCAATCCCACAGAATATGTCAACACATTTGCCCCTTCAATCTGTTCCTATACTTCTTTTGGAGAAAGAAAACAAGCAGTAGGAGAGTTATCATGATTTTCCATTTTTAAGTTATTCTGTCTAACAAATACAAAAGTAAATGATAAGTGGTGAGTGCACACAGTTTGGAACTGAGTAAAATTCTTATTCTGCATGTCACTGTCACAGGTAGAGTTGTGAGTCAGCTTTACTTTTCTGATTATTTGAAAAATGAATATATTATATATAAAGAAATATTGCAAAAGTATATACACCTGTGTCTATAATATGTAAATGTGTATGGATATCCATGCATCATAGTTCAAGAGTATAAATAATATATGATAAAGGTTCTCAATTGCAAAAGTAGTTGATATTATTGTTCCTCCTAAATTTGTATGTAACAGAAATCTATTGCTTAAATTTATTTGAACTTCATTTTGAGCCCCTATCTTAATATGTCTGTATGAAATAAATAGTTTCTATTATTGGACAACTCCTTATGTAGAGCAGAACATTGGATAATGATGCTGCATTCATTATTTCAAATAAGAGATGTAAGGAACTTTCAATTCTGCACTTAACTAATATTTGTAAATAATGAACCTCTGATTTAGCATTTCTATGTGTACCACCTACTTTTCTACATACACATATACACAAATTATCCAACACACACAGACACACAAACACATTAACATCAAGCATCCTAGTGTTTAAATAGTTCAATCCATAACCTCCTACCAATTTTAGGGTCTCTTTTCCCACTATTCTTATGTGACTGTTTCCAGTTTTTCCATGAAGTAATTATACTAGCCAAACTTTTGAATCCAAATAGTTACATTGTAGAAGCTGTGAGATTTTAAAATCGGGGACAAGAAGCAGAATGAAGAACTCATTTTAAGAAAATTGTCACTTAAGCTTCAGTGAGCCACAAACACTTAAAAACCATTGATCTTCAACTAGCTATCCTATGCCAATCTAATCTCTCTCAGGAACTAGTACATATTCTTCTCGTGGTCAGTATGTGGCTAAATTATTTCTCTAAATTCTGAATGACCAATTACAGAAGCATTGCAGGCAAACTTCTTATTGAAATATTTCTATAGTAATTTTTTTTGTTTGAACACATTCATCAACAATACTTTACCTGATTACAAGAATCTTCGTGCTTTTTCTTTACTGAACACTTATTTGGATATAGTCTCAATGTCAGCCTATGGCAAAGTAGGTAAAACAAGAACTTTCTTTGTATTTATTCTTTAACTCCTCCTATAGAGCTCCAACTCCTACCCAGGTGTCCAATTCCCACATAGTTCTTGATATCCCACCCCTGCCTATGGTTACCAAGCCATCCAAACTTGCCCAGGACTATTCAATGAGTCCTAGGCACACTGTGAAATTTCATTCAGAGAATTACATCCCTCTCTTAGGTAACAGTATATGTTTTAGACTTCCCTCTACTAGTGATCCTGATAAATAAATACAAAATAAAAGGCATTATGATAACTTGCCTTTCAAATGCCTACAGTTGTAGAACATATACAAAAGGAAACATAGGTAGTTCAAGCAGTACAGAGAATGGTATAGGAGGGTCCTTCTGTATTTCTGTGCTTTTATTGGTTAAATAAAGAGACTGCCTTGGCCTGTAGGATAGGGCAGCCATTAGGTGGGCGGAGTAGACATAACAGAAGGCTCGAGAGAAGGCACTGGGGCAGATGCCATGATGCTCCTACCCAAAATGGACGCAGATTAGACTCATTCCTGTAAGCCATGATTCATGGTGATATTCAGATTACTAAATATGGGTTAAAGAAGGATGTAAGAGTTAGCTATTAAGAGGTTAAAACTAATGGGCCAGGCAGTAATTTAATTAATACAATTTTCGTGTGGTTATTTCAAATATAAGCTAGCCAGTGGCTGGGAGCCGGGCGCCAGGAAAACGGCCCCACTCCTCGGCGGGGACACAGTCGCCCCTCACTACAACACTAGTGATCCTGATAAATAAATGCAAAATAAAAGGCATTATGCTAACTTGCCCTTCAAATGTCTGTAGTTGTAGAACATATACAAAAGGTACAGAGAGGAAGACCTGTTGCAGGACTATACAAAGGAACTAAGGAGTTGAATTCCCACCGCTTGTATACCATATATTTGACATGAATGGAGCTATTTGTATTTTGTGATATTTTTTATTTTACAGCATCTGGATTCAAAAAACTAAAGCAACAAATGAACTTGTGGTGTGTGTGTG
>JAQHUG010000100.1:4906531-4928611 GCA_028555095.1 Dicrostonyx torquatus
GATCTTCACCAACCCCATATCAGACAGAGGTCTGAACATCCTTAGTCATCAGAGAAATGCAAATCAAAACAACTCTGAGATTCCATTTTACACCTGTAAGAAGGACCAAGATCAAAAATACTAATGACAACTTATACTGGAGAAGTTGTGGGTAAAGGAAACACTCCTGCATTGCTGGTGGGAGTGCAAGCAGGTACAGTGCCTTTGGATGTCAGTGTGGAGATTTCTCAGAAAATTAGGAAACAACCCCATGTGACTTTTTAAATGTACTACCAACTTTAGAAATCATTACTACAGAGTATTTGGAAATATAAGCAGGACATGATTTTGAACATTGATCCGTATCAATACAATAAAAATGGGAAACTAAGGGCTGCCTTTATAGGATTTATTACAATTTCTGCAAAAAACATTTTTGACCAATTTATTCTAGTGCACTTCATTGCTTTCTACAATTAAAACACTACTGTAATAATTATTCAAATGTATATTGAGAACCAAATATTCTCTGTTATCTTCACCATTATTGCTTGGACACTAAATTATACCTTATTTATAATTTATATTCATACATTAACTACATCTACAATACAGAATTTCATTTTGTATTTCAGAGTCTTGTCCAAGACCTTCAAACCTGCACAGTAGTAATTAGTATCACTGTGATTTTCCTTGTATCTCCTGAATCAGGGATGGCCATAATGTTTTCCATTTGACCTGCTGTTTTCTGAAATTTTGTTGGGTCTTGATGAGCTGTGTTCAATATCTGTTTGGTACTGTCTTGCAAATTCAAACAGATGTTTCCCATCTTATGACTCAATGGTGCATGAGGTAAACCTAAAGCAGTAAAATTGAGGGCAGTTATGTTTTTAATCAAATTAAAAGTCCATGACTTGACTTCTGCAGCACTAGTACTAGAGGTGGCACAGAGAACATTGGCTCAGAGGATTTTAATCTTCATCATGACTGAGAAGAGTTTACCTGTTTTCCTTGAGAAGCATTTTGCCTTCGTTGCCTCTTTAATTCTTTTGAGATCATAAATGTGATTGCTCCGTGGTGATGTGTTGGGCTGATAGATGGATTTGCCCATTAAGCTTGGCCCTAGACTACCATCAAATTCCCCACCGTGCATCAAACAACTTTCATTACTGACTTGGGTCAGATTGAAATTATCAGGCTAGAGCTAAAGTCCCCTGACCCAGTTCATTTCTCTTTGATGTCATTCTGTAAGGCATTTCATTTTTTCCCTACAGAATATTAAAGCAGAATTTGAGAGAAGTAGGAAGATAAAATACTCAGATGAAAGGAAAATAGTGGCACTGCAGCTCAGTGGTGGAGCCTTTGCCTACCATGGATGAGACCCTGAGCAGCACCACAACACAAATGATATAATGACACAAAGACATGTTTATGATAAACATTTCTGCAATTTTTATCTCTATCTAACATCTCCTTACCCTCCAAACAAGAAATACTGTTTTCATAATTTTCTCAATTTCTGCATTTTGCTTTTTCTGTCAATATTTATGTATATTCTTGATATATTGAAATAAAATTACATCATTTCACGATGCCTTTCCTCACTCCAGACCCTCTCCTGTACTTACCACTTTCAAGTTGATAGTTCTTTTTCTGTATTATTGTAGCATACCGTTCTGTACTTTGTAATGCATTTTCAGAAATTTAAAAATGGTGTTTGGATTGTCTATAAACCTCACACAGAAAAGTAGAGTTTATTAAATGCTAATGAGTGGTTGATACCTTACTGAATCTCAGGCAACTACCAGTGCTCCTTCACTGGCAATACATAATTCAAATAAAACGAGTTATACCCAGAAGTTCATGTTATATAAGTCACAACTAGCAAAGTTTCTAATCACTGTCAACCATGACTTAAAACTTATAAATACATGGGCTGAAAGTTTGAATCAGTGATGACACACTTAACCAGCTAGCTCAAGATTCTGAGTTCAGTCCTCAGAACCACAGGAAAATAAAAACAAAACCATAAAGACAGAAAACAACTTTCAAACATAATATGTAGCTTAGGACGTCTGTAGAGTTAGCAAGGTTTTTTTTTTTTTTTTTTTTTTGGTTCTTCGAGACAGGGTTTCTCTGTGGCTTTGGAGCCTGTGCTGGAACTAGCTCCTGTAGACCAGGCTGGTCTTGAACTCACAAAGATCAGCCTGCTTCTGCCTCCCGAGTGCTGGGATTAAAGGCGTGTGCCACCACTGCCCGGCTAGTTAGCAAGTTTTGCATCATTCCCTATATCTAAGTCTTAGAACAATCTATGTGCTATTTATTAAACCATAAGAAAAAATTAAATATTCAATGTTAAAATCTCTAACCCTAACCCATAGTTTTTGTTAGAAGGAAAATGAAAGAGTTTTGCTAGCATCATAAACCAATAACTGTCCCTATTCCATTATGTATAAGTTGATAAAATAACAACAGAGTGACATGTAGATGTTGAGGTCATCACCAAGGTGACCTCAGGTCAAGAATAAATGACAGAAATCCTGGTGGTGCATGCACTTACTTCAAAGGTCATTGCTAATTATATTGGTCAGGGTTTTCTAGTAAAATAAAAAACAATAAAATGTATATGCTTGCATATATAAATAAAGAGCATTTTAAGACAATGTGTTGGTATGTAGGCCAATATGTGTGATCCTTCAGTCTCAGTCCCCTAAAAGAGATTTATTTTAAGAAATTAGTTCATGTTATCATGGTGATGGAGACATCCAACCTCTACAGTTGGTAAATTGGAGCCTCAGAAGAATTAGTAGTACAAATTCTGGTTGGGCTAAAGATGGGAGGCTGGATAGGAAGAATTTTGGTTAAAATTTGAGTCTGAAATGAAGACCAGAGCTAATAATGTCTTTGATCAGACAAGAGTAATTTATTCCTGATATAGATATGAATAATTTGCATTGGTATGGATTTTGCTTTATTGATATAAATTTAAGGTCAATCTTGTTATATGTATATTTCTACTCTTAATTAAGGTATTGTGATTGTGTAGTTCATTTAAAAATGTAATGTATGATTAGGAAATATAAGTTGTTAATGAATAATCATTAATAATAGTCAAGCTTATAGTCATGTTAGTTAGATTTTTTAGATATATAGAGATATATTTCAGTTAGATAGGCATTCTTCATATCTTTCAAAGACTACAGAATATGGCATTTAATGTTTTAGTAACTTAGGGTTTTTCATGACAATGAGACACATCTGCTCCTGGCAGTGCCAAGCTACTTCAAGAGGAAGATGGCATCAAAGAGGCTCTTTATGGAGTTTGTTAGCCATTTAGGAAAGAAACTTCTCTTGCCTGGACTGCTTAAATGGACACAAAAAACCCACAGAAAGAGGACTGCTGAACTTGCCTAAAGGTCCTGCGTCATGAAAGAGTCTGTGAGACATTCTGCAGGACACAGAAGAAAATGAATGCCTTGAAAATTTAAAGCTTCATGGAAAAGTCTGCCGGATACTATGGACCTGTAGGTTGAAGATGGATGCCCCAACAGTACAGAATAACTTTGTTTGACTGTCCACACAGCGAGAAGTCTCCGTCATTTCTAGAGTCTTAGAAGTTGCTTACTTCTCGTTTACATAGGTAATATTATATCCTTCTGGAGTCTTTGACAGATTTAAAAAATAGATAGTTATAGTTTTCCTTTGTTATGAAAACAGATAAAATAGATATAAATTTGTAACTGTAATTCTTGATTGATTACTGTTTTTTTAACATGTAATTTTACTATGTTAAAATGAAAGCCTTTCTTTTTTGTTTAAACAGAAAAGAGGAAATGGTATAGGAAGTCCTTCTGTCTATGTGTTGCTTTCATTGGTTGAATAAAGAAACTGCCTTGGCCTCTTGATAGGGCAGCACTTAGGTAGGCGGGGAAGACAGAACTGAATTCTGGAAGAAAGAAAGCAGAGTGGGAGAACCACCATGGACCTGCCAGGGTCAGATATGCTGAATCTTTCCTGGTAAGCCACAACCTTGTGGTGATATACAGATTATCAGAAATGAGTTAAATTAAGATGTAAATAATAGCCAATAAGAGGTTAGAACTAATGGACCAGGCAGTGTTTAAATGAATACAGTTTCTGTGTGATTACTTTGGGTGCAAGCTAGTGGGGTGGCTGGGGCCAAAAGCAGGCCTTCTTTCCTTCAACATATTCCTATATGTTAAGAATTAGATTTTATTGTTATATTTGGGCCTTAAATACATTGTAAGATGCCTACCACATTAGGAAGGGCAAACTGTTTTATAGACTCTACCAACTCAAGAATCAAGCTCATCTAAAAATGTCCTCTTAGACACACCAACATATTTGACAAAATATCTTGATACTCCATGACATCTCAGGTTTGTGCATAAAATTAACCACTATACAAATAAAAGATGGAAATAGGACTCAAAACTAGAAACCAAATGTTGGAAAATGTAATTATCCCATATTATTATATCTCGGAAACATGTACAAATATTATTTAAAGAAGAAAATAAAAACCACCAAAGAACAACTAATTATTGTAATCACATGAACATTGAATTAATTCACGTACCATAGAATTTCAAAAATGTAAGTGTAACAGGCTTTCTCAGCTGCCAGGCCCTAAACCAAGACATGAAGACTTATTATTAATTATGAATGTTCAGCCTTATCTTATACTTGTCCCACTACCTCTTAATTTAACCTGTTTCTCTTCAGCTATGTTTTGCCTCATGACTCTTTACCTTTCTTTAATTCTGTTTGCCCTGCTTTCAGTGTTTCCTCAGTGTCTAGTTGGCTGGCAGCGACCTGGCTGGCTGATCGTAGGCATCTCCCTCTCTTTTTCTTTCATTTTTTCTGTTCTCTCTAGTCTAGATCCCTCCTTACACTTATTCTTTCTGACCACCAGCCTGCATATATCTCTACTGCCTAGGTATTGGCTGTTTAGTTTTTTATTAGACCAATCAGATGCCTTAGGCAGGCAAGGTAAAACAGCAACATATCTTTACATAATTAAACAAAGGCACCACAAACAAATGTAACACATCTTTGATAGTTAACATTCCACAACATGTAAATCAAATCAAAGGTGATTTCAGCTGTGATTTATAGATATGATATTGTCTAAATCGCCTAATGACATCAGGCTTGAAATTATAACCCAATTTTTCTTTGTAAAGTAGGTGCTTTCCTTAGTAGGTTTTCTTATTTGTAAGTAATTAAATGTGAGTTAAATGCAATAGAGTATAAATTGATTTACAACAAAACTATCTTGTATTGATCGTGGAAACAAAGCCACTAGCCTATTGTTACAAGTATTAGCGATTCTTCAAAACTGGCACTTGCCACAAAAACAGAATGGTAGCTTCACACCCCAGGATTTTATCAGTGGATGTTATTAGAAGTGCGTGTGAAAACAAGTTGACTTTCTTTTTCCTTTTCCTCTTTCAGAGGAATGATCTGTAAAAGCACAAAAGCCAAAAGCCAACAGCTGAGCCAATGCAAGCCAGAGAATGCCAAGCTAGAAAGAGCTCCTGTGTACTTTTAATTCCGCCAAGCAATATGCTTGCCAGTTATGGAAAATCACAAAGCAACTAAAGAGAATGCACACTCTAGTGATATATTGTTCTGTGTAATTGGTTCTCAAAGATTTTTGCAAGTTTTATCCAAGAGGTTAGGAAATGATGTTATGCCTTATTGCCTATTATCTAACTCAGTTTTATGATGACATACTCTTCCCTCATGAATACTTTACCTTTCCAAGTGGTGAAACAATAAAAATGGCTTCCCATTAAAAAAAATTTTCCTTGCCACATTTCTTATTCCTCATTCAGCATCATTACTTCACAAGTCAAATGATCATATTCTGCAGTAAATCAGAAAAAGGGAAACAAACAGGTGAAACCTGATAACTTATCTCTTTTTGTAATGATGCTACCAAGGCAAATATAGCTGTTTCCCTACAGAAGAAGAAAATAGAGTAAATAGATAAATATGTGCAATAAACACAAATTGCAAATATTACAGATTTACCAGGACTTGAATGATTGGTAAGTTACTGTATGTAGCACATCTCTAGTTATGATAGATGGCATTACATAAAACAAAGCTCTGTAGAAAATTTAAAATGAAGAGTTAGGTGAGAAATTAACCACTTCTAGACCCTAAAATATAGCTCCATTTAAGCACACGCTGCACAACTAATCTCATTCTTTTTTCTTTTTCAAGGAATATTACTGCTAAAATATAAAATCTGTGACTTTTGCCTTTCAAATTGGCACATATTTTTAAATTATTATAGCCAGTATCTGTAAAGGTACAAAGAAATAAGAACTGTTATTCACAGCTGGAGGAAATGTAAACTGCCAGAAAGGAATGTTATAACCTTCCAAAATGCATCAAAATACTTAACAATGTATATGCTTTTGGTCCCAGCAATATATCTTCTAGAAATATGTCCCAAGGAAATATGAAAGTGCAAAATGGGAAAAGATTAACTACAAAGCTGTCAATTACAGTGTTTGATATTATAGGAAATTTAGACACAACCTATTATTGTGGTCATAAGGGGATCTGCTAAATAAATATATGCTTCACACGATAGAATAAAGTCCTAAAACGTACTATACTAGGAGTTTTTATTTAAAGAGATAGAAAAGCTGCATGATATTTGGTGTTTGTATCAATAGTAATTTTAATTTTTTTTCTTATCCCTACTTTCTATAATAATAATTTATCTTGAAAATTAAACTACTGAATTTTTCTTTAGGCTCACACAGAGATGGAAAAGAAAGTGAATTCCTTTTATTTAAACTTTCTGGTAGCTTTTTAATGTTAGCTAGATGAAATAATCTAATTTTGCACAGTGATTTTTAAATAAACCAAAAACTTACAGTCATATTTGATATTTGGTGAATTTTTCCAAGATGAATGACATCACTAACTATAAAACATCAGTATATTGAACATGATATGGAATACACACTATTGATAGAAGTGAAGCAAAAAACAATTAGGTAGAAGTAATATGTTAGTGAGAAGTGAATAAATAAAAAGTAGGGTGAGACTAAAGCTTTCTAGCTTGCCTGTTTGAGCTAGATTTCTTATCTAATCCAAAATATTTCCTATTAGCAGTTTAAAAATGTATGATCATGTTTCACTCCTCCTGTCCACTGGCATATTAAAGCCCATTTTTATAGAAAATATCCAACTTCACAATCCCTGCCATAATTATTTTATTTCATCAACAAGCAGCCCTTGGTCAGTGCATGTTTAAGAGCCTTCAGAGGGAGCACCTGAAAGTAATAAGTCATATTTATGCTCTAAATCAGTAATATTCAGTAAGATTTTTTTAAACATTTTCGTTTTAAGTTTGTTTGTGTGTGTGTTGTTGTTGTTGTTGTTGTTGCTGCTGTTGTTGTATGGAGATGAGCTTTCTGACTGTGCATGAGCATACATGAGAGCATATGCATTTGGAAGCCAGAGGAGAACCATGAATGATGTCACATAACCACTATCCTCCTTTGGTTTGAGCTAGAGAGTCTCATTGGTCAGATTATTATCCATTACTAAGACAAATAAGACATTTCTTTTGAGAAACCTGAAGAGAACACCCAAATCCAAGATATGTATAAACAATTAAGGTAGGTAAATTATGTTTTGATGGGAGTAACAAAGAAAATACTAGAATGTCAATGGCTTAAGACAACAAATATAGAGGATGGGGAGAGAGGTCTGGAAATGGATATAGTCATGGGAACAGGAGAGATCACTTGAGGAAAGAATGGAGGGAGCAAGTACTGGGAGAGACAATGGGACCAGCAGCATCTCTGGGATGAGCTAAAAACCTCGTGCAATGGATATTTCTAGGAATTTATGAGAGTGACCCTAGCTAAGATAGATTCCTAGAAATGGGAACCTGAATTGGCCATTTCCTGTAAAAAGAAAGACTTCTAGTAGAGGGACTGGGCTCCCACACAGCTATATAACCTCTGACCTAAAATTTGCCCTGTCTGCAAGATATGCTGGAACAAAAGTCACACAGAAATTATGGGAGTGGCCAACAAACGACTGGTCCAGCTTGAGATCCATACCATGAGAAGGAGCCCACCCCTAACACTGCCTGGAGGGCCAGGAGACAGGAACTGGACCTCCCAGAGACCTAGGATACAGCTAAATGTGACTGGCAAAACGGAAAATAAAAGTCGATGAAGTGATTCCTAATTGTATTCTGCTATATTCATAGATTGTTGCCTAGCCCAAATTGTCATCAGAGAGTCTTTGCTAAGCAACTGATGTAAACAGATGCAGAGACCGATGGACCTGTGAATGAGTAGGAGGAAGGATTATGTTGAGCTAGAGGAACCAGGACCACCACAGGAAATCACAAAGTCAACTGACCTGGACTTATGGGGACTCAAAGAGACTCAAGTGCCAACCAGAGAACTTGCATGTAACTTATTTGGGTCCTTTGCACATGTGTTTTAGTTGTGTGGCTTGGTCTTCCTGTGGGACCCCTGGCAGAGGGAGCAGGACCTGTCTCTGATTCTGTTGCCTGTTCCTAGGACCCTTTCTTCCTCCTGGATTGTCTCATCCTGCCTCAATAGGAGAGGAGGTGGCACATAGAAGACCTGCACTTTTCTGAAGAGAAGGGAGGAGTGGATGCCAGAGGGGAGACTGGGGGAGGGACTGGGAGGAAAAGTGGGAGGGAAGTAAAGCTGTGATCAGACTGAGAAAAAAAATTCATTGATTAATAAAAATTAAAAATTAAACTAAAAGTATGTATTTTCTGGTCATGCTAACTTGTGCTGGTGAGGATGGTGGTGGTTGGAGGGAACTCTCATTAGAACTATCCAGAAATCTCCCTAGGATTCAGACTGAGAGAGCATCCACCACTTTAAACATATCTAGCCTCAGGGACTGAGGAAAAGAAAGACAGGAAGCATCTCACCAAGGCAATTAAATGTTCTGGTCTTCTGGCTCAGAAATGAGACATTGTCACTTCTGTACACAACCCCATATGCCAAACTTAATTATATGGCTCTCCTAAACTACAAGAAAGCCAGGAAATACAATCCTACAATGGATCCAGAAATGGAAATAAGTAAGAACTGTCACCAGAAAAGAATCAATGACTATAGTATAAACTTTTAAAATCATTTCAATTTTAGTTTTCTAACAATGCTTTATTTTTACAGATGCATAGAACAGGAGAGTGTTTACATATCCACATGTAATTTACCATTACCTTCTCACCTTCACTTCATTTTCCCTCTAGTTCCCCATGGTTTAGGCTTTTTATATTGTGAGACAGTCTTTTCAAAATATTGGTAGTATTTACTAATAACTTTGTAAATAATATCAATAAATCACAACATTATAAATTTTCTTAGATCAAATAGGTTAGTGTTAGATGGTGGCTTAAAAAGACTAAAATGACCAGCAGTTCTACCCAAATTCAAATAAATTTATTTCCTAAGTAAGATTTTTCAGTTGCATATCTCTGAACAGAATGTGATACAAGACAGAATGCCAACACAGAATTTTTATGCTAGTAAGCAAGGTAAGGAGGCAGGTACTTAAAGTTATGTATAAAGAATGAGTTTAATTACAGGGAAAGAGGGAGAGTCCTATTAGTGGAACAAAACCACAAATGAGATGAACAGAACATTGTGTTACTAAAGTATAGAAGAATTAGACTAAACTCTCCCATATCTCTTTTGATTAAAAACTGTTTTGGTCATCCCAGAGACTAGGGCTAAATCATTTCTGGTGTTTGGGACTAAATGGCCATAGTAGCTAAAAGGATTTAGAGCTTGAGTGCCAAGCTCTACATCCTACTTCCACCAGGAATGGCAAATTTAAATGTCTAACGTGAGCCAGGCAAGAATAACAAATGTGTGAAACTGTTCTGATACAGGACAATAGGTGCAAAAAGCCTTGTACCACAACCAACTATGCCATCTGCCTAGTGATAGTGCTTTCAAAACACTGCAGACCAAGCAAAAGCTGATCATGAATGTAATACATTTATCAATTTATAGCTATGAGCCTGCTACCTCTGGTGTGAACTTTGCTTTATCTTTCCAATTTATCCCAGTATTATTCAGGAACTATAACTGGGACCTATGCCTATAAAATTATTTCATTCTCCATTATCTTGGAAATAGCAAGAGCTTTGAATACCCTATACTGTTTTTCTATAAATTATATACTTGATCTTGTCTAATCACCTGGATATTGACCAAACTCTTTACCTGACCATTGGTTTTCTTGAGCTTGATTTGCTGCTTGGATTCTTTAATCTGATCCCTCTGACAGCCCATGTCTTAAAAATGTTCCTTAAAAACAAAATTGTCCATCTCTAGGTGCTTGACTGTCGTCCATAATGTGAAAGAGAATATTCATTGGAAATCTGCTGGACACCAAAATTGACTCCTAAGGACTAGGCATGTGAATGAACACTGTGATCACTTTCTTCAATTCCTACATTTCTCCTTTCACGTTCTCCATTCCACAGATCTAAAATCCTCTGGCCTTAAAAATCACCTCTTAGGAACAACTGAGTGATTTTACCTCCTTGTGAAGACATAGAGATTTATAAATATTAACTTGATTAGATTAGCAGGGTTACTTCTTAGTAAATAACATTGAGTCAAGTTACGTAAATTAGGTAAGAGGAAAGCTAAAGAGAAGAGACATACATCCTTGGGTCTATTCTCATAAAAAAACAAAACACTGAAATTTGTGTTTGATTCTCAAAGCAAAATCTACTAAATAAAATGTAAAAAATCAAGTTATAAAAAAAGAGATTCTCATTCTAAAATCCTACAATACAACATGTCACTAATTTCAGTCCAGAAGAAAGCAAAGCCCTTGTAGGAATTGTTGCCCAAACTTCTTGACAACACTCTTTTCAAGCCGTTTTCTGAAATGCTGTTCTTGCCAATAGGAACAAAAGAATGTGCAGGTGTGCATTAGTCATTAAAGTCTAGTAAAAATCCAGCTCCCACCCATAGCTTCCAGGTGCAGAGAGAACCAGTGCATAGCTTCTGTGCTATGACAGTTAAAGCACTAAAGGAAAGTGCTTGGAAAATTCCTTTTATGAGTTGCCAGAGCTTGGTGGTTAAGAAGACTGATGGCAGTACTGATCTGTGGGTGTGGCTAAGAAGACAATGAACGGATTAACAATCCCATTTACATTGGGCAAGCTGGAAAACTGTTCATTGACAACTGGCAGCAACTGCTATTTTAGGAACTAGACTTACTTGTCAATCTTTTGTCTTGGATTCCTAATGAGTTCAAAGCCTTGGCTGAGCTGCTTTGCCATCTCCCATTCACAAGGTTTGACCTGGGGGATAGGATACTTGGCAGCTTTTAATTAGTGCTCTGCAAGTCTTAGGGCCCCCACAACCTTAAGGACTACTTTCCAAAACATTCACCTGCTACTTTTTATGTTTTTTTCTGGACTTTTTCCTACTTCTCTCGGTTATTATGTGCTCTAGTCCTGTAAATTTGTAGTGTGTGCCTACCTATGAATCATATTCCCTCATGTGTAAGAGCAGATACAGGGAGCAAGAATTTTAGAATCCCCTCTTCCACACTCAGTCTAAAACTCTACCTATTCATGTCTGGTTTTGAACTTTCTCTTGATTGGGACTGTCTGTTACTTGGGTTGCTGGTACCAGTGCCTTATACAATAAGTGTTCCTCTGGCAAATTAAATTTGAAAGACTGAGGCCGGGCTGTGGTGGCGCACGCCTTTAATCCCAGCACTCGGGAGGCAGAGGCAGGTGGATCTCTGTGAGTTCGAGACCAACCTGGTCTACAAGAGCTAGTTCCAGGACAGGCTCCAAAGTTACAGAGAAACCCTGTCTCGAAAAACAAAAAAAAAAAAAAAAATTTGAGAGACTGGATACTGATTCTGGATACTGATTCTAGTCTTTGGATGAGTGTGGTGGTATTCAAATGCTCCTGAGGATTTAGTTTCTCTGAAGGCAGAAGGCTTGGGCATAGATAACATAGTAGCCTCCCACCACAACTAACTTTGCCCTATTATGTGTTTCGTTGAAAAGAACATAGGATTGAGAGCCAAAATTACCTAAAAGTTTGTATACCATTTCTAAACTCAAAAATTACAAATCTTACATGCCTTATATATCTTCATGCCTTATATATCTTCATGCCTTATATTCCAATAAGAGAATACAAGTCTCAATTTCAACAAATATATAAAAAAGAAATGGTGGGACATGCCTATAATCCCAGGACTTAGGAGATGGAGACAAGATGATTAACATGTGAAAGTTATTCTTTTTGGATAATGAGTTCAAAGCCAACTTGGAATATGTGAGAGTTCATCTGAAGAATTTGTAAAGAAAAGAAAGAAGCCTATGATTCATGATATTTGCAATAATTTGGTGGGTTGTACATGATATATAATTTTTAGTTACCTTTTATTTCTTAATCATCTCTCAACTTTCCCTACTCCAGAATATGTATAATCTTAAGATTTAGCCCTCCCTGGCACAACCCTTCCATCTCACCAACAGTTGAGAATTTAAAACTGAAAAAAAAATTGGTCTTCACAAACACATACAAACAAACATGCACACATATCAATAAATAATAAAACTTTAAGAATAAAAATAAAGGGGAATATAGAGTCATCATTTACAGAGGTATTGCATTTGTAATATCATTTCATATAAGTTACTTGGGTATGCACAAAATTTGGTATATGTGAGAGATTCTCAAATTAATTCTCCATGAATACCTGGAGGCAAATTTGCAATGTAACTGACAAACAAAAGAATAATGTGCCTAGATCAAAGTTTTGTTCACTGCTTTTGTAAACCAAACTGTAGCTAATCCCCAAACAGGAATTACTGGGAGAGGGTAAATTAGACTATGAGTTCTTCATAGTGAAATGAAGAACTAAAAAGGAAATGATAGTGAAAATGTATGACAGGCAAGGTCGAAATCAAGATTTGGATACCAAATCAGTCTGGATGAGCATAGTATAGGCTTTTCTTACTAAATTTTCTTTATTTCTAAAATATATTTAGACCAAAATTCTTAAAGCAGAGCTACATAATGGAAAGGAAGTGATTTCCAAGTTTGGGCACATTAAGAGTCACTAAAATATGGTCATATCAGAAAATGTAAGGATAAAACATACAAGATTTCTGAGCACCTCTTTAGATTGACCACACTGCCATGTGACTCCTTGATAATCATTAGTTCTTCAGGACTTATTCTTCTGTAAAATATAGGCAACAAAATGTCCAAGCAGTAGCTTCCAGTTTCTAGACAGTCATGCTGAGGGTGTCAATCACAATGACCTGAATCCCTGAACACAAAGATTGCTGTGGTACCAAAACTCAGTCAATCATAATGCCATACCTTTATAGATCAATAGTCTATGGTTAGTCAAGATTCTTTCTATAATATGTGATATGCAAATAAAAGAGAAGGGTTTCCTTTAAAAACGTCATTCTTTGATAATTTCATGCATGTCTACAATGAAAAAAGATCATATCCACTCAATGTTTCCTCCCTCCAACTTCAGGCATATGCAACAAATGTGTCCTCTTCCCACCTTCATTTTACCTTTAAAAAAAAAATAATTTAAATCCAACTAGTACTAATGTAATGGATTCCTGTCACTTTAAGAGTTAGCCACGCCCACTCCTTGTCTGCAAGCAAGCAGGCTTGGAGTTGCTGTCTCATTCTAGCTCTCTGCCTCCATGGCTCTCAGGAGAGGCAGACAGCCTTCTTCCATCTCTCGTTCCCTCCTTTCCTGTCTCCCTCCCTTTCCTCCTTTCCTTTCCTCCTTCTCTCTCCTCTTCTGCTTCTTCCCCTCCATAATCCATCTAATAAATGCTTAACTTTAATATCTGTCTGGATTCATGTTCGTGCCTCCACTGCCACTGCCACTGCCGCCATTTGTCATCATGCAGTCTCCTGTGCAAGCTGCCGGGGACCTGTGCGCGTGGTCATGTGCCACCCACAGGGACCCATAGCAGCTCCGGGAACCCCAATTGTTAATTAAATATCCATCTGGTCTCATGCTGCCCGCTGCCACCGCCTCCACC
The DNA here is from genome assembly GCA_028555095.1 of Dicrostonyx torquatus. Classification (NCBI taxonomy): domain Eukaryota; kingdom Metazoa; phylum Chordata; class Mammalia; order Rodentia; family Cricetidae; genus Dicrostonyx; species Dicrostonyx torquatus. Next base: position 4,920,633 of record JAQHUG010000100.1, read on the forward strand.
ATTTGCCACCATTGCAGATCTGACCATGTGGTCTCGACCCTAGGGACCCATTACCGGGGACCCCATTATTAACTACAACTACCCATATATAAATGCATATAGGTCCATTCTCTGGAGAATGAGAAACCTACAAGAGGTCTTAACCCCAATTAACAATGATTTATCCTTTCAAGGCAGTGGTCCACTGAAAATATATCTCAATAACGGGTGGACTTCAAGAGCTTCTACACATCTATGTATCTATGTTAAAATTATATTGACTGGCTTGAACCTGGAAACAACCTAGATGCCCCTCAACTGAAGAATGGATAAGGAAAATGTGGTACATTTACACAATGGAGTATTACTCAGCTGTACAAAACAATGACTTCATGAAATTTGCGGGCAAATGGATCCAACTAGAAAAAAAAAAAAAACATTCAGACTGGGGTAGCCAAGACACAGAAAGACAAACATGGTGTGTATTTATTCATAAGTGAATGTTAAGAATAACCAACTTACAATCCACGGTCACAGAGAGTCTAGATAACAAGGAGGGCCCAAAGAGATATGCATGGATTTCCCTGGGAAGGAGAAATAGAAGTATACATGAGGGATTGGTTGGATGGGCTGGGTGTAGGAGGCAACTTGAGGCACGGTGGAGAGTAATGAAAGGAACCTTTTGGTTGTGGAAAACCTGATGCTAGGAAAACTCTCTGGAATCCACAAGGATGACACCAGCTAAGATTCCTAGCAATAGTGGAGAGGGTGCCTAAATTGGCTTCTTGTAATCAGATTGGTAACAACCCTAACTGTCATCATAAAACTTTCATCCGGTAAATGATGGAAGCAGATGCAGAGATCCATAGCCAAACACTGGGCCAAACTCTGGAAGTCTTGTTGAAGAAAGGGAAAAGGGATTGTACCAGTCAGGGAGTCAATGTCATGTTGTGGAAACAGATAGAGACAGCTGACCTGAGCTCATGGGAGCTCATGAACTTTAGACTGACAGCTAGCAGCTAGGGAGCCTACATGGGACCAGCCTAGGACCTCTGCATATGTGTGCCAGTTGTGTAGCTTGATCTGTTTGTATGGCTCCTAACAGTGAGATCAGGATCTGCCCCTGATTCTTAAGTGGCTTTTGGGAACCTGTGCCCCATGCTGGCTTACCTCACCTAGCCTTGATGCAGGAGGAGGAGCTTAAGTCTGCTTCAACTTGATGTGCCTTGGTTTATTCATGCCCATGGAAGATCTGCTCCTTTCTGAATGGAAATAGAGGAGGAGCGAATGGGGAGGGGGTAGATGGGAGGTGTGTGAGGGAAACAGGAGGAGGGAATGGAGGAGAAACTGTAGTTGACATGTAAAATAAATGGAAAAAATTAATTAAAAATATTGGCTAGTTTGACATGTGCAGGTAACCACACCTGCTCTGAGTGCAACAATCTATATTGTGTTGAGTATATAGCGTTTCACAGCAGTCTTCCTTATAATTTTCCACCTTTTCTTCCTTAATGACCTCTGAGCCTTGACACAGGCATTAATAAAGACATCCCACTTCAGGCTGAGTTAGTACTTACAGTCACTTATTCTCAGTACTCAAACCAGTTTTGACAGTAGAAGAGTAAGGTTGCTGTTCTATTTGGATTACCAAGTGTCTTTCCATAATATATGATATAGAAATAAAAGAAAAAAGTCTTTGTTTAAATTATCCAACATATTCAAGTAGTGTGGGGGCTACATTTCTAGCTGTGTAGAAAAACCAGAACTAAAGAAGCCAAAATATAAACATATTCTAAAAATATAAACATATTTAAAAAGCAAAAGAAAACCAGGGAGACTCAACAACATATTATGAGTACATTGAGCCTGAAGGACCTCAAATCAGGGTCCACTATTAGATTTCATAGTTAAGGTCACAAAACCTAATGTAATAGTATTTGGAGATGGGGCCTGTGGGAGATAATTAGGCCACAGATATGGAAAGATAAGTATCTTTATAAAGAAACATTCAGTGAGCTCCTATATTTGTTTACCTTCTGAAAACACAAAGGAAAGATGAGTTTCCACAATCCGGGAAGCAGGACATCTACAAACACTGAATATCCTGGCAATTTTACTTAGGCTCTTATTCTTAGAGCTATCAGAGCTAAATATTGTTTCAGCTACCTAGGCTATGATAATTTGTTATAGTAACCTGAGCTGACTAAGATGTGTTGTAAATGGTGCAGGTTGTTCCCAGCACCTGAGGGGAGCACAGGCCCTTTTGATCCCAGCGCCTGGCTTCCAGACACTAGTTTATACCCGAAATGATTACACAGAGACTGTATTCATTTAAACTCTACCTGGCCCATTATCACTAGCTTCTTCTTGGCTAGCACTCACGTCATAAACTAACCCATTCCTAATTATCTGTGTGTCACCACGAGGTGGTGACTTACTGGAAAGGTCTAACCTGCATACATCTCTGGCGGGAGCATCATGGCATCTTGCACACTTCCTTTCTTCCCCGAACTCTGTTCTGTCTACTCTGCCCACCTAAGGGCTGTGTCCTATCTTACAGGCCAGGCATTCTTTTTATTAAGCAATGAAAGTACACAAAATAGAGAAGAACCCTCCTATACCAAATAAAGCAAATAAAGCAAGCAAATAAAGTCCTTCTGGCCAAAATTAGCTTTGGTTTGAATTTTAATTGCTAACAACTAAAGGATTACTTATTAAGCTTCAAATTCAAATCCCTTCTTGACAATAGCAAATTGAAGAAAAAGTAAAAGCATTTGTGTTTGCAATCATAGTAACTGCATCTACTAACTTGTTTACAATCATTAATATAATCATTTGTACATAAGTGAATATTCTGAGCTGTTAACATTTAAATTCATTTTGAAGCAAAACAATTGCAAATCTTTAAATTCAGAAAATGGTAAAAGGTTCAGCAAGAATAATTATTGCTCATGTGTCAAAATAAGGTTATAATGGGACTCTTTTAACACAACTATTTAAGCAGAACTTTGCCATTATAAATTTAATATGGCAATGTTAAAAAGTTGAGAGATTTTACATTATGTAAATTTTAATTATATAATTATGAAACTTGGGTTGCATTAATGTGACATTTGTATTTGGCATAGCTTTTATTTGATAAAATACCATCAAAAATAACAAACTTACAGCCAGATTATCCCAATTACTCACTAAACAATTATTCAATTACCACGTCTCAAAGAATATTACACATTTTAAGCAATTAAAATTTCACTTAATTACAAGTTTTGACTTCTGTTTCTAACAATGACATATCAGCATGTAGTAAACCAAGTTTTCAAAAAAATAGAGAACTTAAATAAAATGTAAGTAAAATCAAAAGCTGATTTGTAGACTACCAGAGCTAAAGACAAAGCAAATCAGAAATCCATAGGAAAACTCAGTAACATTATTGTTTACTTAGTGGATCTTGGCAAAAAACTTTGAAGTCCGAGATTTTAAATGGAAGATGTGATATAACGATCTCTCTATATTTCATCAAGCTGTTTTGAGAAAATTATCCCAAGAAAAATTTAGCAAAGTTGGAAATCAAAATTAGATTCAACATCAGTCACTTGTCAGAAGATTTAAGTTTTTTGTCTGTAAAAAAAAAAATATCACACTATGTAGGAACTCTATGACAACTGTTCTCAACCTGTGAGTCTTCACCCCTTTGAGGTTGAATAACCCTATCGTAGGGGTGGCCTAAGGCCATAAAACACACAGACATTTACATTATGATACATGACAGTTGAAAAATTATAGTTATGAAGTGGCAACAAAAATTTTATGGAACATAATACATGAGGAACTGTATTAAAGGGTTGTGGCAATAGCAAGCTTGAGAAACACTAATATATAGCCTTCCATTTGGAATAAGAAGCTTGAGAAACATTAATGTATAGCCTTTCATTTGGAATATCTACTATCTAATAAAATGGACTTTAACAGAAATTAAAGAGAATTATTGTGCCAGCAGATAAATTTGTTAGAAAGATATTGAGGCATAACTATGATTAGTGAAAAATTAACCTATATCTGACTTTGCTAAGTATCTTTTCTTTAACCACTAAAATTTCCTTAGAAAAGCAAAAACTTTTAATTTTTGCCTCAGGAAAAAAAAGAGCATAAAGAGAATTGGGCGGAACAATATATAAAGAAAAAGAGTCAATTCTTCTATAGTTGGTTAAAGATTCAAGATGGGTTACAAATACTAAGTGAATAACATACAAAGAAATACACATACAGAGATAGAATAATAAAACTATGAAAAAAACAAAATAAAATATAATCCTTAAAACATCACCTTTATTTATTTATTTACTTATTTATATAATATGCGTGTGTATGTGCTTGTGTGCACATGTGTATATCAGAAGTTAACCTATAGAAGTTGGTTCTTTCCTGGATTCCAGAGACCAAAATTTAAAATCAGGTCTTCAGACTTGGTGGTGAGCATCTTTACTCACTGAGTCATCTTACCAACCTAGGAAACAATAATCTCAGAAGAAATCAAGAAGAAAGCAGAATACAACCATTATTCTTTTTTTTAAGTTTGAAAGTCAGCTTCTTCAGAAAAACGGTATAAACCACAAAATGAGGAAATAATGTCTTCAATATCATGAGAAAAACAACAATGAATTTATACCCAGAAAAGTATAGATCATATTGAAGACTTAAGGCAGAATAAAGATGACATTTCTGGACAAGGAAAATAGGTCTTCTTGTACCAGTCGATTCACACATCACACACACAAAAAGAATCCCAAAGAGAGTTCTGGCAGAAGGGCATGATCCCAGATGAGTATATAAAACTTCAAGAAAGAATGAAAATCAGGTGAAAGGTTAAATGCATGAACTAAGATAAATTATTACTGACTGTATCAAAGAATAACGTCCTGAATTTCAAAAGGTAATAAATGGAAATCTATTTCAGCATTAGCATTTCCCTTTCCCCAAGCCTTTGGAGTAGGTGGTGTGACATAAGTGTCCCATTGAGAACTGAGCACTTTGAACTCACTTATTCTCTGCAACTTAAACAGTAAGTCATCACTTACACACACACACACACACACAAACACGTAGTTTAAGCTTATAATTTCATTTAATAAAATTCAAAGTCAAAGAGCAAATTTCACAGAAATAATTTTACTCAATTGTATATCATCTATTTACAAGTCATTTTAGAAATTGTGTATTATTTGCTACGTGTCAACAAAATTTTGTTAACATCCACATCCAAGCTGACCTTGAATATTTCTAAATTATTTCTTTCATTATTTGAGATTATCATATAGTTACATCATTTCTCTCTTCTTTTACTCCCTCTCTACTGTCCCATATACCCCTCTTTTCTCTCTTTCAAATTATGACCAACATTTCATCATATGTGTGTGTGTTCCTAAATATGTAATACAACCTGCTCTGTCTACATAATATTACATATGTTATGTTTTCAGAAATGACCATTTAGTATTGAATAACCAATGGTGTGCTGCTCCCTGGAGAAGGCTTCTCCTCTTGCTCTCAGCATTCCTTAATTGTCTATAGTTCTTTGTATAGTGTTGAAGCTTTCTGCACTTTCCCCTGATAGTTTTAGCATGTTCATTGGTGCTATCTTTGTTCAGATCATGTTGAGATAGTGGCATTGGTGATACTTATGAGTGTAGCTTGTCATATTCCTAGGAGAAACAATCTCACAGCAAACTCCTATCCTGTGGCTCTTCTTGTCCCCTTCTGCAATGATCCTTAAATGTTAGGCACAGAAGTATTGTAGATGTATCTGTGGGGACTGGGCTCCAGAACTCTATTCTTGGTTGGATGTGTTTTTCCCTGTTGTTATTTGCCATCTACTGATACATATTATGTATAAAAGTGTATGCAGTATATCAATTCATATATATTAAATCAATAGTTTTATAGATGTTTCAATTTGTTAATCAATGTATTTACACATAAATGATGTGCATTTTAAGTAGATAATTTATTTCAAAAATAAAGCTTAATTATAATAGAAATTATTCTCAGAGAACATTACTTAATGGTGATATTATACAATAATTCATTCCTATGCCCCAAAAAATTTATTGGGCTCCTATAGTAAGCAAATTCAATTCCATATTTTTGAGAAACATTTTTATATGCTAGTTTAGGCATTATTTATTTTGTGATCTCAACCATTTCTTTGACCTTTATCTTCTGGAAACATCGGAGGCTGTGTCTAATAAGAATAAGTATTCCATAGCCAGTTTTTAGAGGTAGAATCAAGAATCTCTAATGGTAGCTTCATTGGACCACTCATTTGAGGCTGAAAGTGTCTGTACCTGCTATTTAAGAGATTCTCTTTGACCTTTTTCAATGAAGTAAGGGGAAGAAGTCGCCTTCAACATATTTACTCTCATTTCTGAAAAGGGGATGAAATATCTTTTCCCTATTTTTATCTTGAACATCTCTGGCTCGGGCGCACTGTTTCCACACTACAGACAGATAGTGCATCTTCAAAGATTTACCCACTGGGAAAATTCACTCAAAGCGTGATATTCTTTTCCCTTCTGTGTAACTCAGAAACAAGTAAATGGATTTAATTCTAAGTTTCAATGGGATTTAGCCTCTGGGCCAAGACCAAGAGCTATTAAGTTTAGGCCAAAATAAAAATTTGTTACTTGGCTGAGGATGAATAGAGGTGAGAAAGTGGAACAGCTTTCAGAAATGGCAGCTCGAGCACTTTGGCGTCTGATCCCTGTAGCTCATGATAAGCATCTCTAGCCAGTTTCATAACAGCTGCATTTATTTTTTACATTCAAAATAATAATTTAATTAAAGAAATCTCCTCAGGTCTGTTGTGGCAGTACTATACATAAACAAAGTAGTTGGCTGCATATATCTGCATGTGTGTACATATAGTTAATCTCACCTCAACCCCAAAATACAACAATCTGAATAAGAAGACATTTATCTAGAAGAAAAAATATAATGCCAACCTGAAGAAAATGTCTCATGCTGAAAAGGCATACCAATCCCACAAAACAAATAAAGAAGCTAATAAAGAACCACTCAAGACAAGAATATTCAAGCAGAAAATCCAGTCTCGCCAAAAATATAAGATTTCATTCCAAAACTCATGAGGCAGAGGCAAGCTGAGCTCTATGAGTCTGAGGTAAGCCTAGTCTACATAATGAGTTCCAAGAAGCCAGAGCTACATAGCAAAATCCTAAAAACAAACATAAGATTTACCATTTGTAGTCAAGAAGAAGTGGTTATTTTCTGAGATATATTCCAGAATGAGAAGTTAGACTATCATCCCACCAGCAAAAACAATAATAATTAATAACAATAAAGAAATCAGTTAATACTATTTCCAAGATTTTTATTACTTGACTTCTTGATACTTGTAATTTTGGCAGTGGTGGATCTTGCATGAACTTTCTTAGTTGATTAATCAGATATTTATCTGATTAACTCTTAAGATGGTTAGGAATAGACAGAATTATTATCACTAGTTCAAACTACAGGTTTAACTATGCCCGGAAATTTAAAAAAAATAGAAATTATCATGATGGCATGCTCCACTTCATCAAAGACTTTTTGCATCTATTGAGATAATCATGTGGCCTTTATTTTTATATCTATGTGCGTAATGAATTACATTTGTTAAATTGTGTATGTTTAGTCATACTTGCATGTTTGAAACAAAATGTACCTGGCAATGGTATAGATTTCTGTTGTTGTAATAGGGGCGGCTGTGTCCCCGCCAAGGAGCAGGGCCGTTTTGTTCCTTCCCGCCTGGCTCTTGGCCATCACTAGCTTATGCCCGAAATAACCACACAAAAACTGTATTCATTTAAATTACTGCCTGGCCCATTATCTCTAGCCTTTGCTTGGCTAACTCTTATATCTGATTCAGCCCATTTCTAAAAGTCTGTGCCACCACGAGGAGGTGACTTACCAGAAGATTCTAACCTGTATCCATCTCTGGCCGG
>JAQHUG010000100.1:4928904-4943180 GCA_028555095.1 Dicrostonyx torquatus
ACAGTCACCCAAAGTTCCTCTGTACTGTTGGAGCATCCATCTTCAGCCTACAGGCCCATAGCATCCAGCAGACATTTCCATGAATCAGGAAAATTCAAAGACAGTTCAGTCACTTTCTTTTGTATCCTGCAGAATGTCTCACAGACTCTTTTGGGAAGTAGGAACCCTGAAGGATCATCTCACCTTTAGGCAAGTTTAGCAGTCCTCTCTCTGTGGGTTCTTTATGTCCATTTAAGCAGTCCAGGCAAGAGCAGTTTCTTGCCCAAATGGCTAGCGAATTCCATAAGGAGCCTCTTTGATGCCCGTCTTCCTTAGGAAGTAGCTGATGCTGCCAGGAGCAGATGTGTCTCATTGTCATGAAAAGCCCGAAATTATTACAATATTTAAAATAGCATATTCTGTAGTCTTTGAGAGATATGAAGAATGCCTATCTAACTGAAATATATCTATGTATATCTAGAAAAGCTAACTAACATTACTAGAAAATTAAGTATTATAGATGATTATCCATTAACAGCCCATATTTCCTAATTATACATTACATTTTTAAATGAACTATACGATCACAATACCTTAATAAAATCAGGAATATACATATATATAACAAAATTAACCTTAAGCTTGTATCAATAAGTCAAAATTTATACCAATGTAAATTATTCATATCCATATCATCTCCCCCTTTAAATGTAAAAAAAGCATTTATAAACAATATTTGGGAATATGGACGTAGTTATTTCTCTCCAAACTGCTTCCTGCTGAATGGGGTGATGTTAATTAGGTCTTTCATGTGTGGCAAGTACATCTCAGTGGGCAGTTGAGTGAAGTAACTTTCTGAAGGTGTTCACGGTGACCTTTCAGGAGGGCATGGTCTATCATACCAGATTGGTATAGGAGAAGTCCAGAGGTTCTCATTCTTTATGAAAAAAAAAAAAGAAGAATCTCTTTCCGAAAGCATCACATCCTTAGACACAAATTGTGAAGCAATAACACCTTTGTAATATCCATGTTGGTTTGGCTCAGCAGCCCATGTAATGAGATGTCTCTTTGTACTTAGCTCCTTCACAGTCAGAAAATTTAAAGAAAACACAATAAAATTCATAATCCAGACATTCTGTGAATTTTCCATGTTTACGTGGCTTATTTATTTATTTATTTTTAATCTATAAATATCTGTAGTCTGTCTCTTTAAAGATTTTACCTTTTTTTAGGCATTAATTTCATTTTAAGGCATTAACTTTTTTTTTTTTTGGTTTTTCGAGACAGTGTTTCTCTGTGGCTTTGGTGCCTGTCCTGGAACTAGCTCTTGTAGACCAGGCTGGTCTCGAACTCACAAAGATCCGCCTGCCTCTGCCTCCCGAGTGCTGGGATTAAAGGCGTCCACCACCACTGCCCGGCTAACTTTATTTTCTATATTCTTTATCTTCTCTCTACCAAGCCTATGTACACCCATCCAACAATGTGACCTATTTATAGGTCTTTTATGTCTGAGTCTGTAATTTTTTACTATCCAGGAGCATTTTTCAAAATGTTCAGTACATCTTAAAAACTTAAGTTGTGTTATGTAGGAGAAATACAGTACAGCCTGTTTCCTGCCCAGTCTAAACCTTAACTGTGCTGTTATCATGATAATTAGGATCCTGCCTGAGATTAGTAAGCACCTTTCAGCATTGCCAGTGCCATGATCATTGTACCGCTATCATGGCAGAGCTGCTTCTGCCTTGGAGTCAGTTACGCCTCTGCTGCACAGTTCTAGGCACATAGCAAGTCCACATTGTCATCAAGCAAGCGAGGCATAACATTTTAGTCAGAAAACCCCATTCAAAGGCTCTGTCTCCCACAGGAGCCAGAGGTCGGGCTGGTGGCACAGACCAGAAAGCCCCATTTTAAAACCGCAGCAGCTTTTTATCTGTTGCTTTGCTGAGTCAGGAAATCACTCTTAAAGGAGCTATGACATGTCACGAGCAAACAACAAGCATCTATGTTAAACTTTATATTTTGCTGTCTATAATTAAGCTCTCTCAGGTTTTTAAGTGGATTTAGCTGGCCACATTGGCGCGGTAGGAGGTGCGGGTTGTGTTCCCAGCACCTGAGAGGAACACGGGCCCTTTTGTTTTGACCCACCCAGCTCCCAGCCGCCGGTTAGCTTATACCTGAAATAACCACACGAAAATTGTATTAATTAAATTACTGCCTGGCCCATTATCTCTAGCCTTTGCTTGGCTAACTCTTACATCTGATTCAGCCCATTTCTAAAAGTCTGTGTGCCACCACGAGGTGGTGTCTTACCAGGAGATTCTAACCTGTATCCATCTCTGGCCCGGAGCATCATGGTGTCTCCTGCACTTCCTTTCTTCCCCTAACTCTGTTCTGTCTACTCTGCCCACCTAAGGGCTGCCCTGTCAAAAAGCCAAGGCAGTTTTCTTTATTCAACCAATGAAATCAACTCAAATACAGAAGAACCTTCCTACACCATTCTGTTTTTCCTGATCCAACTGAATTAATTTTTTATGTTATAACTCCTCCAAATATTATTTTAGAAACTTCATAGAAAGACAAATATAAAAATGAATAAAATTATGACAAAAATAGGGAAATTGGAAAAAAGTAATCAAAGTAACATGATAAGAATATTATCTCCAACATCACATTGCATCAACATAAATAGAAGTTGGTTGGTATGTTGTTACAACAATGTGTGATATGGTCATTTTAACAAGTTCCTAAATTTGGTGTGCCAGAAATTTATTAAGAATTTTTTAAGTCTATATTCATATAAGATATTGATCCATAGTTTTATTTATTTGATGTATCTTTCATTTACTTTTGATATCAAGATTATATTGTATTCATAAAATGAGCTTTGATTTTATATAACGTTGGGAGGTGTACAAGCATTAGCTCTTCTTTAAAGATTCTGTTGAATTTGTCAGTGAATCCATCTAGTATTGGAATTTTCTTTATTGGGAGAGCCTATTACTATTTCAGTCAACTAAAATAGCTAGGAATAAATATGTCCAAGGAGGTAAAAGTCATCTGCCATAAAATCATTAAGACACAAGGAAAGAAATTCATGAAGATTTTCATGCTCATAGATTAATCATATAAAAGTGTATGAATTTGTGAAGGTGATATACAGATTCAGAGAAATTTTCCATGAAATTTCAGTGACATTCTTCACTAAACAAAGCAATCCTAAAATTAGCATAGCAATAAAGAAAAAAAATCACAAATAGCCAAAAGAAACTCTAAACTGAAAATAAACCTTGGAACCAATGCAATACCTGATTTCAAATTATAATATAGATGATAGTTATTGCTATTGGTATAAAAATTACATTTTATGAGTACTAGTTAGCTAATTAGAAAAGTCTTTGAGCCATATAAAAATCAATACACATCACAATCTCTGATTTGTTGTATTCCATCCTACAATTGATCTCAGTGGCTGATTTGTTTTTTGGAACTTTTATACATGCATATAATCTATTCTAATTACTCTCACTTTTACTCTTTCTTATCTTCCTGTGACCTTTCAACTTATGTCCCCATTTTTTGTGACATACTTGGATTAGCTGTATCTATATATCTGAAAGGAATATAAAGGGAACCACCATTTATCAGGGGAGACAATGGTCTGACTAGATAGCTTATGCCAGCAAACAAAACTTCCAGTACCAAGAATGAGTTACATCTTGTTTAGTCATTAGACAAAGGAGGTTTCATAGACGATGGCCCAAAACATGACAAATGACAAACTGTTGCCAAGGATATTGATTAGCCACAATAAGATGGTAAAGCCATATTGCTGATGAAAACATTTATATAACTATGTAAACATGGAGAAATGTTACTTGTTTCCAACTAGAAGCTTTACACATATTGACAAGCAATCATGGTTCTGGAAGATACCAGAGGACAACTACAAACCCTGTGACCTACAACAGGAAACTGCTCATAAGGCAATACTGGTGATATATATATATATATATATATATATATATACACATATGTGTATGCATATATATGGTATATACATATGTGTGTATATATAGAATGTACATATATATGAATGTAACAACAGTCAATGAAAACAAGAGTTATAAATTTGAAAGAGATCAAAAGGGAAGTATGGGGGAATTTGGGGAAGTAAAGGGACAGGAGAAATCATGTAATTATATCATAAAATAAAAACTTAAAAATATTCTGCAAAGTACAGGAAATGATCACCAGACTAAAGAGGTGCCCTACAAAATGGGAGGAAAAACCATTGCCAGATAGACATCTGATGGAGGATTTATATTTAAAATCTATAAAGAATTGCAAAAATTAAACATCAAACAAAAACATTCTGTCAAGAAACAAGCTAAACAACTGAGCAGATTGTTCTCAAAGAAATAAGCAAAAATGACCAATTTTTTAAGTGTTCAAGAAAATTCAAATTAAAAATACATTGAAGTTCCATCTCATTACAATCAGAATGGCTATTATCAAGAAAAAAATTTAGCAAAGGCACATGCCTTTAATCCCAACACTTGGCAAGCAGATCTGTGTGAGTACAAAGTGAGCATGCTCTATATAATGAGTTTCAGGAGATATAGAGATATATACAAATATTTTGCCTCAAAAAGAGAAAAAGAGGAAAGAAAGAGAAAAAGAAAAAAAAACAAAAAATATTGGTGAGTATGCATGCAAACAGAAACTTTGTTCCCTGCTAGTGGGACTAAGTATTAGTCCAGCCAATACAGAACAAATCAGTATGGGGACTCCTAAAAATCTACGAAAATAGAACTGCTGCATGATAAAACTCTAACAGTTGTATCATACATACATACATATATATATATATACTTACATACAGTAAGTTACACATAGTAAGTTCACATATATTTAAACATGCATGTATATATACATATATTTTATTTGCACATATATGTGTGATATACACATATGTATGTATTGTATACATTAAGTTTATATATGTGAACATATACAGTATGTTGTATATTACATATGATGTGCAAATCTAAGTCATCTTATCACAGTGGCATTTGAACATCCATGATTTAAGCTCACTATTGACAATAACCAAAATATGGAACATAACTAACTATCCAACAATAGGTAGGTGGATTTAAAATGATAGTATGTATGAAGCATTAAAGTAGAAATAATATTATGATGAGGAAGAAAGTGTTCTAAAGGGAGAAGTGGGCAAATAAGTGAGAATAATAAAGGCGAAAAAATAAAATATCACTTATTTTCTCTCATTTACAGAATACACACATACACACATGTATGCAAGCACATACACACTTAATCAAAGGAAAAACTTATTGCTCATTTGCACTGATATCCTAGTAATATTTTAGTCTCGTTTTTGACAAATACTTATTTACTGCTGCACTGTAATTGTGTATCAAAACAAGTTACACACTTGCCTTGTTCTAGCCGAATCTTGGGATTTAAATATTTAATTTAAAAAATTTAAATACTTAAAATAATTATTTAAAGTAATTGATATTTAAAAATATAAAAATATTTAAAATATTAATTAAAAAATTTAAATATTTGCTGAATAGATAAATCATAAACATGATGTATACTCTTATAGCAGTGGCAGATCCAGTTCTTGCTACTAAACGAATGAATGAATGGAAGACTGAGAATTTCCTGAAGACCAGACATGGAGACAAGTGTAATGCTGCATAGCTACTTCCAGTTTAAACATTTGAAATAAAAATTCCTCGAACACCCTGAACCTTTAGATTACCATGCTGGTTTCAACATTTGTAGGGTTTAGAGCATTTTGGATTTCAGATTTTCTGACCAGTAAGGTTTTGCCAAATATGTAGTAATATGATACTATATTCTTTGGACTCTTTTGGGGGCCTACCACCCATCTCCCATATGAATCACACGTAGAGTGTTATATTTATTTATAAATGACTAGCTTAGTTTTGGCTTGTTTCTTGCCAACTTTTCTTAACTTATATTAATACCATCTATCCTTTGTCCTCTGTGTTTTTCCCATTCTCTTACTTCTTTAAATTTTACTCTTACTCCATGAATTGCTGTATATCTGGGTTCTTGGCCCCTGATCATAGTAAGAGGAGGTACAGGCTGTGTTCCAAGCACCTAAGAGGAGCACGGGCCCTTTGTTCTGTCCTGCCTGGCTCCTGGCCGCTGGGCTAGCTTACATTTGAAATAACCACACAGAAATTGTATTAATTAAATTTCTGCCTGGTCCATTAGTTTTAGCCTCGTATACATATTAGTTTAACCCATATCTAGTTATCTGTGTATCACCACGTGGTCGTGGCTTTACAGTGAAAAAATTTAAAGAAAACACAAGAAAATGCATAATCCAGACATTTTGTGAATTTTCCATGATCATGTGGCTTACTTATTTATTTTTTAATCTATAACTATCTGTAGTCTGTCTCTTTAAAGACTTTACCCCCCCTTTTTTTTAAAGCATTAACTTTAATACACTTTTTCTTCTCTATCACAAGCCTATGTATGTCTATCTAACATTATGACTCATTTAGAGGTCTTTTATGTCTGAATCTGTCCTTTTGTGAATCTGTAATTCTTTACTATCTAAGAGCATTTCTTAAAATGTTAAGCAGTTCTTAAAAATTTTAGTTGCGCCATGTAGAGGCAATTACAGTACCCCCTATTTCCAGCCCAGTCTAAACTTTAACTGCGCTGTTATTATGATAATTATGGTGGTTCCTGCCTGAGACCAGCATAGTTCAGAATGGTGGAGCTAGTGCTATTCCTGCCTCAGAGCCATTGGTTGACCCCTGAGCCTCACACAGTTCCAGGCACACAGTGAGTCCACATTGTCATCAAGCAAGCAAGTCATAGCATTTTACTCACAAAGCCCATTCTAAAGCTTTGTTTCCTGTAGGAGCCAGACAGAGATCGTGATGGTGGCACAGCCCAGGAACTGATATTTCAAAACCAAAAGTTTTCAGTAGACCTGATATTGCCGCCCACAAAGGCAGGAAGAGCTGAGCCCCGTGCATGGTCTCAACTACTTTATTTCCAACCCGGAGTGGGTACACAAACATCCAAGACCACAAATGCTCCATAACCAGAGTTTGTGCCAGTGGCAGAGCCCAGGAAACCTTGTTTTAAAATATGCAGTTTTTTTGCTGCTATTGTTGAGCCAGGGAATCTCTCTGAGGTAGATTTAACAAACAGCAAAAAGCTGTGTTAAAGTCTTTCTCTCCTTTTTAAGCCCTCTCAGGTTTTTAAGTGGATTAACTGCACATGTTGGAGTGCCAAATGTAGTAAGAGGAGGTGCAGGCTGTGTTTCCAGCACCTAAGAGGAGCATGGGCCCTTTGATCCATCCTGCCTGGCTCCTGGGCTAGATTACATTTGAAATAACCACACAGAAATTGTATTAATTAAATTACTACCTGGCCCATTAGTTTTAACCTCTTATACATATTAGTTTAACCCATATCTAGTAATCTGTGTATCACCATGTGGTCGTGGCTTACCGGGAAGATTCTAACCAAAGTCCATCTTGGGCTGGAGAAACATGGCATCTCCCACACTTCCTTTCTTCCCTCTGTTCTGTCTACCCCGCCCACCTAAGGGTTGCCCTATCAAAAGGCCAAGGCAGTTTGTTTATTCAACCAATGAAAGCAACAGAAATACAGAAGGACCCTCCTCCACCTGATGTCTTCCTCCTTCTTAGGCTACTACTCTGAACCCTCTCTCCCAGTTTTCTCCTTTGATATATTCTCTCTGCCTGCCAGTCCCACCTATCCTTTCTCCTGCCTTGTTATTGGTCATTTGATTCTGTATTAGACTATCAGGTTTTCTAGACAGATAAAGTATCATGGCTTCAAAGAATTTAAAAAATACAACATAAACAAAGGTAACACACCGTAAGATAATATTCCCAACACAAATAACCTCAAATACATGTATATAAACTCTGAAATCAGAAATAGTTCTGATTCTAAGAAGTTCAGCTAAAACAGTAGTTCTCAACCTTCCTAATGCTATGACCCTTTAGTACAGTTTCTCATGTTGTGGTGATGCCCAACCATAAAATTATATTTTTTACTACTTCATTACTGTGCTCTTATGAATCATAATATAAGTATGTTTGTAGACAGGGTTTGTCAAAGGGTTTTTGACCCACAGGTTGAGGATTGCTGGGCTAAAGCATATTTAGCCTACAATCCTTTCTTTTGTCTGAACATTTAGCAACTTACTAGAGCATCTCATTCTACAGGTGAATTATTTTCTGATTAAGAAGATTTGATCAGAAATTAAATGAAAAGTACTTGTTAAAGTAGTTATCACATATACCATGATAAAATGTGAACTTAAATGAGACCTCTATAGTCTTCTTTACAAAAATCAAATCATGAGAAAACATGAGACAAACTCAGATGAAATAATACTTTACAAAATACCCTGCTTGGTACACTCTAAGATTACCAAAGTCATCTGAAACAAAGGAAAACCTCTCACGCTTCAAAAAGTCACAGATTGGAGGAAAGCAAGCAGGCATAAGATGAAATAAACCATAAGTTTCTGGGTACCATCCTAAATGGAAATAGAATGTTAGTGGGAAGATTGATGAAATGCAATTACAGTTTGTAGCTTGCTTAATAAAAAAAAATGCACCTATGTTAATTTCTTAGTATTGATACATTCACCATGGTTATGAAAGGTGTTAGTAAGAAAGAAAACTGGGGGGAGTGTAGATGAGAACTTCCTTTATTTTTGTCACTCTTCTGTGATATCCAAGTATTTTGAAATTAAATGCTAAAATATAGAAAGGGAAAATAAAAAGGGAGAATGGAGGAGCTGGCATTTAGACACTTAGATAATAGACATGAAAGCCTCCCTAAAATTGGACCTCCATTGCATGCCTCTCTGAAGTTATTGTATTTCGACTAGCATCTTTCAGCATCCCTTGTCCTAACTTTATAACTATCTTCTTCCTGATTCTTTCTTCAGAATTGTTTTTTGTTTTGTCATTGTTTTGTCTTGTTTTTTTTTTCTAAGAAACGGTCACATTTAAAAACTGACAGTGAAGCACACAGTCTCAACAATCCATATCCTCTTAACCGACTTGTGACAATTATCAACTGCTCAATCTTTGCAAGTGCTTTCTGGCTTTTTGAACTCTGACAGGCAATAGAATAATAAGGAGCAGGGGGACGCGTGTTACGGGCTCTTTGCAATGAAGTGTGTTTTACTGCATTTAAGACACTTTGGAAATGAAGGTTGTTGTGAGAGGTAATGTTCTGAAGAAAAATAAAAGGTTGGCCTGTAGCTGATATTCTGCACTAGCTGCGTGGCCATCTGGTTTGGTTTTGAATCATCCTTATTGATTCTCAGGAAAATGAAATACTGAAATCACCATGTAGCTTCAAATTCCAAATCCATGATAGCTTTGCCAAGTGCTTCCCCATCTGTAGAAAGGAACAGCATGCAGGCAGCCTGGCTCCAGACTGACTCAAGCTGTAACATATTTGCTGGTGCCTGTTATTGACAGTTCCCTTACCAAGTTTGTTTTGTTAACTAGGCTTGCAACCTTCCCTTAATGTCGCCCGTATCTCTTATGGCACGAGTCCTCTGAACAGGAAATTCTTACATAAGTAACAGACGAGACAGCACCAATTATTCTAATTTTTGGAACCCATTAACTAGTTATAAAACCTTCTTAAAAACATTCCCAAAGCCGCCCCCTCTTGACTGCAGATTCATGGGAGACTGGATGGCTTCCCCAACTAAATTCTGCTTTACTTTTGGTCTCCTTGGCAAGACTATCAACAACAGTTCCGAGTTTCCAAAATGGTGGCTTTCAAAGAGCAGAGAGCAGCCCAACATTTAGAGGTTTCTGCATTTTGCAAAGAGAGACACTTGTAAGCTTGCATGAAGTGTGGGCAGTTTGAAATGTCAGGTGAAATGGAAACCTTTAAGTTTCGTGTACGTATTCAAGGCTACAAGCTTTGCAGTGCTAAGTGAAGGTCCTGTCCCTTTGTACAACAATCTTAAGGAACTTGTGGCAAATTCTCCTTGCTTCCTCTTTCTACTTTAGGGCTTCTTAAATACTGCTTCTGCCCTTCACATTAAGAGCTATTTAAATAAAAATCACCATGACCATCTTCCCATCTCAACTCTGTTCCTGGAAGTACCATTCTGAATCTCTTGTAACCAGTAACTATGCCTTAAGTGACCCAGATATACAATCATTGAACTTAGAGCTGAGGGCAATCAAAACTTTCAAGTGGAGTAAAACATACTCAAGGGAGTATGTTTTAAACAGGAAAAATAGTACTCGCAAGCCCCATCCTGCTGCTTTATGGACTTCAAACCAGAACCAATTTATAGACTATGGAATTGTTTCTAATTCAGTAATGCACAGGTTAAAAGCCACTGGAGGAGGCAATGCTGCATAGAAATACTTTAACCACAGATTTTTCACTGTTGTAAAGTTCTATCAAAAATATTTTGCCAGAGACTGAGGAGGTAGGAACAAAGAACTTGAGCTTTGTAGTCAGATCTGAGGTTTTATTTTGGTCTTTGATACTACCCAGCTGTGTGATCCTGAAAAGTCATTCAACCTTTCTGAGCTTATTTTCTCAATAATTATGATCTCTATACCTAGGTCATGGTGGGGTTGGGGGTTGTAAAGAGCAAATGAAAGATCCCACACAAAGTCCTTCTGTTCTCTGGCATCTTGTACACTTACTGAGTGAGTTTGTTACTACTAAAATTATTATTCAAAATCATCATTATCTGTATATAATTAGCCTTGAAGAGACTCTAGCAATTGTGGAATAGATTACATAAAAAAGATACTTTTAAATAAGTTATACTTTTAGATAACATTTAAATTTATTCTTTAATGGACATTATACACATTGGGTGCCAGATGATGATGGATGTTATAAAGTAATCCCACAGTAGCTCAGAACTGAGTATAATAAAGGGTTCTTTATTCAGGGATAGACTCACAGATCACAGCCCTCTGCATGAACAGGGAGCAGAAACCCAATCCAGACACAGAGAGATAGTGTGTATACAGGCTTTACGGCTGCATTTATAGTATAAGAGACCACACAAAAGTGGGCTGGTATCTTAATTGGCTGAAGAAGTTCACTATATATGCATATTTACTATATATATATACATATATATGTATATATATATTTACAATATATAAGGAACACCAAGAAAAGGAGGAGCAAGAGCCACTGTGGGGTTAGATTCACTATCAACAGCTGAATATACAAGCCAAGAAAATTATTTTCCCTACTTATGCTTAGATTTTTATGTCTATAAATGAGGAAAATAATATTCCTTCACGTGGTTTATAAATAATACTGTATTGAAGCCATTTGGCATAAAACACAATATAGAATTAAACATACACTAAAAACTAGTTCCCTCCTTGCCTTGCATTGCATACCCAGCAGAAATAGGAACTACTTAAAGCTTTTTTCCTCTTCTTCTTTCCAAGCATCACAATGACCTAAGGGATTTCACAGCTTATAACTTCTACTTATATATTCAATTGAGAAATTGCTTAAATAAGATTATGTGGGAGCTGGAGAGATGGCTTAGTGCTTAGGAGCCCTGACTACTCCAGAGGACCTGGGTTCAATTCCATGCACCCACATGATGGCTCACAGTTGTCTGTAACTCTTGTTCCAGGACCCCTAACACCCCTACCCAGATATACAAAACACCAATGCACAATAAAACAAAAATAAACAAAATATTTTTTAAATGACACGATTATATAAATGCTCAAGAGTGTGTGTGCAAGCATACTTATTCTTTTTGTAAGTTTCAGTTGATAAATTAAATTTTGGCTCAAATAAATCCAACCAGTCATCAAGATTTCTGAAGGTAAAAGGCTAAGTTTTTCTTGATTTGTATATAAACATTTCCCAGGCAAACTGAGGTTGTGATCTTACCTGGCCTCATTAACTAAAGAAGATTGGTATTAGTCAGTACTTGGCTTTAGATCAGAGTACACAATCAGGATTTATTGAGCCAAAACACAGCAACTTTTACTTTGAGTTGGGGCTCAGTTATTATTCTAACATGGGTCTATGGGTCTTTCGACATCCTAAACATCACCTACAATTCATAGACCCAGTTTGACCTCATAAAGCCCATGTACAAAACAACTCAAGAGAGTAGAATATTGAATACTAATTCCAGTATTCATGAGAAAATGTTTTCCCTTGTTTGTGATACTCTTTCTATTTCCTATCCTTTTTTTTTCTCAAACCTAAGTTCAGTAATACCCCAAATAAAGAACCCAATTCATCCTTAGGTCCTGATCAAAATAAAATTAAAAGTTATATTAGGGAAAGTCAGTCTTATCATTAAGTTTATTTTGTATTTAGAAAAGCCTTTCAATCTAATGACTTATTAAAGATCTCTAAAGCTTCTGCATTTTCTAAAGTCTTGGTACCAAGAAACAATAAAAAAAATCCATAGGAAACAGCCATTGCCTGAATTTTGGGGCTACAGTGCCTGAGTCCAAACTCCAGCTCTGCAAATTACTAGCTTGTGAATTATGTATTCCTTGGGTTTCATTTATAAAATGGAGATAATTATAGCATCTAACTCATAAATTTCTGGAGAAGATTAAAGATGAGAAGGCTTGTAAAGGAACGACTCCTCAGTCTGTAAATACTACACATTCATGTCTGTAAATGTCTAAGATCCATTTCTTCAGGGTTATATTTTCTTTCTCCATTTTTGATTTGTATTTTTATCTTTCCATCCTGAATTCAACCATATTTTCGTGGTGACATAGATCCCTAAGCTTCAGCTTTGATTACTGATCCCACTGTCTCCTACCGGGTTTCATAAGTTAATATCTCAATCCTCTTCTGGGTGTGGGCTGCCCTAAAGGTGAAACAAGTTGAGCTGCACACTGATCTACTTAACATGTGACCTTCTACAGGTCTACTCTACCAGCCTATCCAGATACCCAATACCTACAATGCTTTGAAAATTGCCACTGAGATAGACTGTATACCTCTAGAACATCACAAACAATCCATCTAGCTGTAGCTCTGAAAGTGAATAGTACTTCCTCCACTAGCTCTACCCGAAGGCCAAAAATAACCAAGCTTCCAGTCTGTAAGTATGAAAAAAAAATGTCTAAATAAGAAATACTTGTTTCCTTCCGGAATTTGACAGCAATTTCCTATTGCTGAAAACACATACCTGAGTCATAAAACAAAGAAATCAAGCTGGTATCGACCTGAAAGCATCAGCCCTACAGTCTATTTTTTGTAGTGTAGGAAGATGTCATGTATGTTACCACAGGAGAAAAGTAAACATCAGTCGGAAATGTGAACCACACAAGCTACAAATGTGAACCACACAAGTTACAGTAATGACTGACCTACAAAGAGATGCCTACTCATACAAAAGGGCACGAACATAATGGGCATAACCAGCCACTTTCTGATTGAATTTAAGGGTTCCCTCCAGAGATGAAGCCCATACATTGCAGCATTATGAGGCCAAGAATTTATGGATAAAGATGTCATAGACCCTAGGAAAGAGTACTACTACTATTCTGCTAAATGGGCATAGCATTTAAACAAACTCCTAATGACTCATCGTTATACCTATTGGTTAAGGCATCTCTCAACCCTCATTGGAGAAGCTTCTGTTTGTAGTAGATGATGATCAACACAAGGACTCACAAATGGCCAAGGTACAGAAAATAGTAGACTGCAGAATTTTCTTCCCTAAAGATAACATATTCTGCACCTCCTCCTTCAAAGGCTCAGGGGTAATTGGAAAAGAGGGTGTGAAAAAAGTGTAAGAGCCAGAGGCAAGGATGATTAGTAGGAAACAGTGTCTTTAAGACACAGCAAGGCAGATGCACATGCATACTTTCAGCAGTTGTGACAGCATACACAAGACTTGTGGAAGTCCAAATCAAACCAAATCCAGGTATCAAGAGCAGAATTGTACACAAAGTCACATCTCTAGCAGAGGAGATATTGGAAAGCATTAGCTGCTGTGAAAGGAAGGTTGATTTTCTCTAAGTGTGTAGGCCCAGATAAGTAAGCCAAGCTCCAGTGGAAGGCCATGTACCCGAGCATATTTAGGAAGAACAAATTAACTTTGATGGGGGAAAAAGACAAAATATTGGATGGGAGGGGGAAAAGTAGATCTGGGAAGACTTGGGAGACAGAATGTGAATATCTGCAAAAAATTCTCAACCAACCAACAAAAAGTAAAAAAAGAA
>JAQHUG010000100.1:4944227-4977332 GCA_028555095.1 Dicrostonyx torquatus
TATTAACCCATCTATGTTAGCCACATGGCTCGGTACCTTTTCTCAGCTGGGCAGCTTACATTGTTGCCTCCTTGGTGGTCTGCGCAGGAATGCCAGGGAAGCTTCCTGCTTCCCAGACTTTCTCCTCCTCGCACTGCCTCTACTTCCTGTCTGGTTGACCCACCCACACTTCCTACCTGGTCAATCAGCATTTATTTAAAACATGATTGACTGAACAGACAAGTCTCTTGCACCATAGGAGGGAAATTTTTATAACAAATTTCACCAAAAGAAATTTTGAGTTCTTCTTCTTCCAGTAAGAAACCTCTGAAACTGGTCAGTATTCCCATATTTCATCAGCTCATGAGCCGAAAAGATGTGGACAGAGTAAGATTTGTCCTCTTCACTGCTACTGCTCCCATAGAAAATAAAATTGGTTTATGCTAATGGGAGATAAAGCAGTGGGCAAGGTTGAACCCTAGGAAAATAGTAACTGGAATTATGACCATCAATCTTTTCTTGAAAAAAGTAGGATATCAAGATAAAGCTCTCAGTCATTCTTGTTGAGAATTAATGCTGCTATAATTAATTGAAGACAAATCGCTGCATTTATTCATGCCCTCACATGCAAACACACCACCATTCACAACAAATTGACATGTCTTCCTATGTGCCTTTACAGAAATAATGAATCTTCCCTCTGTTCTTACTTTATAGTATCTGTCAATGTCAAAGGAAGAATCCACTAAATCTTTTGGGTATTTAAAAATAGCAAATCTTATCTCTACCTAATTTTTGAGCTTATTCTAGGTAAATCATTACATTATTTAGTCCTGCTTAGAATTTCAGTCTATTTTTCTTTTAGTTCAGGAAATCATAAATCATAACTACAATAGGCCCTTTTGCTATGAACTGTATTTAAATAATATAACATTTAAGTTGCTGAATTCTGTGTTACTTAAAAACATCAAAATGTTTGTTGTTTCTAAAATCATCAATAGTGATTAATCTTTTCAAAATACATTGAACATATTAGAGTAGCTGTCAAGAATTTCTCCCTATTTTATTGTCAAGAAAATCAAGTCCAATTGAACTTGACTTGCTTGGTAATTAACAATGTTGGAAGCCACAAACCCATGACCTACAGTAAATCATTCAAATAAAAAGTCCAAAGTTTATTTTTGAATCTGAACACAGTTAATCTTATTCATTCATAATGGTATAAACAGTATTTTAGGCTTTTCACTTACAGAATAGTATAATTATAAAACTAAGTTTTAAATAGTCAGTCAATACGTATCACTCAAATATTAAAAAGTAAAAATCTCTTTCTTAACCTTGGTTTTTCTAGCTTCAGTTTAGAGGTCCTCAAATGGTAACAACTATTCTTAATTTTTGTTATTTATTATTCAAAAGTTTGATATCCCTTGCCAGGCAGTGGTGGCACACACATTTGATCCCAGCACACGGGAGACAGAGGTAGGATCTCTGAGTTCGAGGCCAGCCTAGTAACAGAGTGAGTTTCAGGGCAGCCAAGGCTACACAGAGAAACCCTCTCTTGAAAAACCAAGAAAATTATACCTTTATAGACTAATAGAAATAATTTGTTTTATTTTTATTCTACCAAGAGTTTATTGCTGTTTGCCCCTTACAGCTTTTATATAAGTTTTACCAATGCCTAGATTTTAAAATATAACTCCAACCCTTGAAAATGTTTCAATTTTATGGCATCCTATTACGTCAATATTTTCCTTCACCAGCCCAAAAACCAATGTAAATTTCAGATTTATCCAGTGCAAAGCCCCAAGATGTATGCCTGTAGCACTAGCTTCTCATGAAACCCAGTCAGGATAACCCTCTGAACTCAAGTATACAAAGTCATTTCTGCAGGGAAAGGGGGGAACCCTGTTTAAAATCAGGGAAGGTGTGGACTTTTCTAACTATTTGCATTGCAAGTTTGACCACACTGATATGTCATACAAGTCCATTATACATGAGAGGATATTTATAGAATAAGTTAATAGAAAAGATATTGCTAGGTGAAAAGTTCATTGCATTGTTCGTTTGATTTACTGTCTTCATAAGGACTGTATCAATTACATTCAACTGATAATTAAGTAAGAATGTATGTCCCATAGCCAGGTGTTAGTGGCACATGTCTTTAATCTCAGCACTCAGAAGGTAGAGACAGGCAGATATCTATGAATTAGAAGCTAGCTTGGTCTACAAGAGCTAGTTCTAGGACAGGCTCCAAAAGCTACAGAAAAATCCTGTCTTGAAAAAACCAATAATAAAAAAGAATGTTCCTTTTCTCAGAACCATACCAGTAGAATGTTATTAAATTTTATTTCATGTCTGTCAAAAAGATCAAAATAGTACCATCTTCAAATTCTCTGATTATTGAGATGAGCATCTTTTCCTTTGTTTAAGAGTTTATCTCTTTCTTTTGCCCATTTTTACCTCATAGAAGAAGCAATATATCATTGATACAAACTTTTTAGATAAATTTTCCAGCTTGTATTCATGTTTAGTGTATATTAATCATTTTCCATGTTTTGCTTTTACCTGTAAAAAATCATAACTGTCAATATTTTTTCTTCACATGTTTATATCCCAGTTAGAAGTGTCTTAAACACACCCAGGCTATCAAAGAACCTTTGTGTACAATATAAAAGATTTTGAGAGTTTCCTTCGGTATGTGTGGCAGTTGGAAAAGAATAGTTGTCTGTGTTATGGTCTCTAGTGCTGTTAAGAGTCAGTATTCCTGGGGTAACTCAAATGTTTGAGACTGGCTTACAGTTCAGAGGTTTAGTCCATTACTGTTATGGTAAAATGCATGCAGCATGCAGGGAGAGATGGTGATGGACAGGTAACCAAGAGTTCTTCATCTAGATCCACAGGCAGCAGGAAGAGAAGTCAGGCCTGGCTTCAGCATCTGAAACTTCAAAGGCCACCTCCTGTGACCCACTTCCTTCAAGGACACACCTTCTAATAGTGCCATTCTCTATGGGCCTATGGAGGCCATTTTTAGTCAAATACTGGTAGTTCACTGTAGAGCTCTGTCCCTATATAGATCAAATGTAAAACAATAACAAAAGAATATTTTACATGTCACTAAGAAGAATGTCTGATGCTGTTTGTTTTTAACACACAATAAGGCTAGGGTGATTGAAGACAGAGTAACTAAATAATGAATTGGGCAGGGAAAGAGACGACTCTTTTGGTAGCCTTTTAGAAAACATAGGCCTTAAAAAATATGGAAATATTGCATATGAAGTAAAACAGGATTCCAGAGAAAGAAAAATCAGTGACTTCATTACTCTATAATCTCAATGAACATCTAACACGACATGTAAAGATGTTAATATGATCAAATTGGAGCCTGAAGAAATAAGATATGAGTAATAGATAGCATGTAAATCATATGAAGCTACACCTGAATCCTTCATTTAACAGGGTAAGTTTATAGAATAATAATAATAATAAAGGTCTGCAGAGATTTAGGTTAGCAAGAATTTTTTGAAAAGGTGAGTTAGGTGAAAGTGCCATAGGTGAATGGGTTAGAAATAAAACTAGCAAAACCAAACTGAATACAAAGAACAGTTACTAACAGTTCAATACTGGAATTGGTGGAGGTGTCAAGTATGTCTCTTAGGGGTCTACTTTGGGTTCAATAAAATTCAATATTTTCATTTACTACATTGAGAATAGAAGAGAAAGGATGCTAATAAAATTTTCAGGTGTTCCTGCACATTGCAGAGTAGGCATAAAGTAGAGTGTGAGCAGGATAAATTTTTAAATGGACAGAAATCAATAAAATAAGATTCAATAAAGCATTTATAAATGTAACGTGATTCACAAAGGAAAGAATAATCAAATGCACCAATGTAAAATGTAATCACCAGAAGGTCTAAGGGTTATAGTAGAAAGTAAAATGAACATGTATCAGCAACATGACTGTCAAAGCCCAAAGGCAACTGCTGATCAAGTCATAGAAATGAATTTTTCCTTCACAAAAGAAAAAGCAATAGTTACACTAGTCCATAGCACTTCAGTGTGTCCAGAGTATCAATCTAGACGATTGATAAACAAGTGGGGTACATGAGGTTACTAAAAAAATCAAAAGAAAATAGGCATAAAATAATGATAAAATGGAAAAGAACAAGTGAAGAAAGTAAAGTAGATATAATTGGTGAGAAAAACCAAGTAAAACAAAAAATGCAGGAAAGGGGAGGGAAAGGAAAGAAAAGGAAACCCTAAGGACAATGGAGAAGACAGAAAGGACAAAAGGAAATACATGAAGGAAAGAGAACTATCTTGGTCAAATAAATTCTTTTCTTGTGATGCACAGATACTAGCTATGAAAAGAATTTGTCACATACATCCCAATTGGTACTTTAATTGGTTGTAGAATTTATATATTTTGTTGAGTAAAATGAGCTTCAGAGCAGCAAAGACAGTGGACTTGGAGAATATGTCAAGGGTAAAGGGATTACTAGATCATTACAAGCAATTGGGAGGCACAAAACCACAGCTAAAAAATAAGAAACTTAATTTCTTTTCAAAGAAACCTAATTTAAACTAAATGAAATTGCCATATAACAGAGAAGGCAAAGCTCCAACTGGATGTCTCTAATCACCAAATGAAGAACCCAGTACCAAGAGTGGGTTACATCTAGTTAAATTGTTAGTCAAAGGGGTCCCATTGGAACCAACAAACAACCCAGGCTGTTGCCAAGACTATTAGTTGCTTTATGCAAAATAAGGACAAGGCCCTATTGCTGATGACAACACCCACGCAGCTCATTGAACATAGAGATGCTGAGCTGGTGCCTACATAGAACCTTCAACCCTATGAACCAGTTTCATGGTACTGGGAAGTACTCTTCATGCTAACAAAGGAAAGGTAAATACCAACTCAGCAACAAACTATTCAATATGCTGGTGCAATAGTGGCACAAAGGTTGTGGGAGTAACCAACCAATATCTGATTATATTAAGGCCCACTCCATGAGATGTAGCCCATAACCAACAGTGCTTGGGTGGCCAAAAACCTGAGACTAGATAGGCCAGATACCTAGGGGAAAAAATATAACTGTTAATGCTAATGGAAAATAACAATAATATAACTATTTTCATTCTGCTGTACTCATAGGTCAGTGCCTTGCTCAGAGGCTCAGAGGAACAAGTACAGAGAACCACAGTCAAACAATTTGCAAGAGTAAAAGACCTTAGAGCACTCAGTCCTAAATAGGATGTCTCCATCAAATCTTTCCTTACAGGGCTCAGAGAACCCTGTAAAGATAAGGCAGTAAGAGTGTAAGAGCCAGAGGAGATAGAGGAATTAAGGCCTTCTAGACAGAACAGGGCTGGTGCACATATGAGCTCACATTGACTCTGGCAGTATGCATAGGGGATGCACAGGTCTGCACCAGATGGGGTCCTAGAGCTGAGGGAAATGGACCAGTGCCACTAACCAGAACTCAGAAGCTATCTCCAGTTGATAACCGCTTGTAAACAGAAAAATGAAAATATATTTTACTACAAGGGAGGATTTTTATAACATTAATTATCCTTTGTGTTTATAGTACGACATCCAGTTTTGTGGTGTTTTGGGATTTTGTGTGGGAAAACCATGTCTTTCTGTGTCTATATTTGTTTCTTGTGCTTTATCTTTTGCTTATTTTCTTCTTTTTTGTTTGGTCCTATTCCAACTTGTTAGTTTTTGTTTTATTTTATTTTAGCTATTTTTAGATGCTTGTTTGTTTTCTAACACGAGTCAAAAGGAATGGGGATCCAGATTGGAGCTGAAGTGGGGAGGAATTGAGAGGAACTGGGCCTGTGGAAACTGTAACCAGAATCTAGTGTATGAAAAAAGCTATTTTCAATAAAATAAAAATAGTATCAAACTCTATGAATTCCAAAGCACTAGAAACTACTTAAACATTGTCAACAAAAAGCAAGCAAGCAGAATTATACATTTCCTTTATGAAATAATAGGACTTTTGATTTGTTGCTTTTGTTTTCAGACAGGCTTGTAATTCTTCACATATATTATATTCTAGCATTTATGAGTTAATGTGGAGTTTATTCTATTTAATAATGTGAAGTGAAGCTTTTATTTCCAAAATATTGAACAAAAATTTTCCACATTGCAAAATAATCTATTTTTCCAAGTCACTTGTTATGACTACGTATTACATAAAATATATCAATAGAGTTTATTTTAAGAACTTTAAATAAGAGATCAACTGATGCTGAAGAACCAATGAATACAGGATGAAGAAGTACATTTCTTCAAAACTTAAGTAAGAAATAAAGGAACCAAGGAAGTAATGACCAGAGGAACAAACTGGCTATCAGAAGAAATGTGAAAACCTTCCATTACTTAAAAGAAACTGTATACAGTTACACAAAAGATAAAATGAAGAAATACATCAAGAAAGTTATATTCGTGGGTGTGAAAGATGGCACACAAAGAAAGACCAAAGTGAATGAGAATAATAGACTTTAGTTCAGTTAGTATGATACTTAGCAGCGTTAAACAAATGACTTCAGAGGGAAGAGTTCTCAGAAGGAGGTAAGTAACTCAGATTCGAAGCAGGTCAAAGGCACAGAAAGAAAAATATAAAAATGTCAAAAGACACGGTGAAGAAAATGACAAATGGAAACTAAAGACCAAGATACAGACACATGCACATACACACACATACACACACACACACACACACACGAAAAAAAATCAAGAAAAAGTGTCAAAGTTTTATTCAAGAAAAAACATGCTCATTAAGTTTTCTTAAAAAAAAAACCACTCCCATGGGCATTAAAAATATTTAAGAAGTAGCACAAAATAAAATAGTACAGGGGTGAAAAAAATCTTAAGAAGTAATCTAATAACAACCAGGAAGTTGAAATTCTATAGCAAAAGAAAAGAATTCTACCACAATGACTAGCCTGTGCAGAAGAAAACACACTAATTCTTGCACTCTGAATATGTTAACTGTCATCATGAAACACTTTGGGAATCTGTTAGCCAAGCCTTACATGTACAAAGTAGTGAAATCTGTAGATTTAAATGTTTCACGTCTTCTTGTTAAAAGGAAAGGGGATTAAAAATGTAAAATAATCATGGTCTTGGGGATTAAGTCCCTCTAGGGGGCAATGGAAATTCTAATTAATTAAGGAAACTGGGGAAAGTGACTGAAAGGATAAAGCCCATGACTCACTCATTCATCATCCATTCAACTAACCTGTATGGAACTGCCACATTATACACTGGGGATGATAGAGCATGAATGCTAGCCTTTGCCATCAAAGATGTCCCACTTGCTGTAGGAAACAAAAAAACAGTAGAGCCAGTGAGATGGCTCTGTGGGTAAGATGCTAGTGCACAAAACTGACAACCTGAGTTCAACCCCTCGGACCCATGTGGTGAAAGGAAACACTTGGCTCCTGCACATTGTCCTCTTCCTATGGCCTTCACAAGTACATCATAGTCCATGCAAGCACACACACATATACACAGACAGACAGACAGACAGACGGAAACAGAGACAGACAGAAAGAACTAGAAGGGACAGGAAGATAGCTTACAGAGGTAATTAAGAAAAAAGAAAATATTAATTGGTACTTTGGGATGTATGCGATAACCAAGTTAGTACAAACCTGCTATAAAAATAAGAGGGAAACCCTAGCTTTGTAGAAAATAGGAGTCAAAAGAGTGATTAGGACAAAATTAAGAAAAATTGTTTTGCAGAGTAAATGACCTTGGAACTAAATTTAAAAGCTACTTTGTTATCAGACAGCTAGTCCAGGAGGAAAATAAGACATGAAAATGCGAGATTTGAAGGTGGACTTGGAACAAATAAAGTAATTGTGAGTGGTCCAGGGACAATGTATGTGGGTTTATCAGAATATGAGGCCAAAATAGGACAAAAATCAGATATTTAAATGATGCTAAAGATAATAAAGTATACAATTTTTTTTATTGTTAAAAGAAAATTTTACATTTACTCCCCTTGTCCCAGGCCCTCCCGCTCCCCCATTACCCCACTGCCCTCCCCCTGCTTCCCTGATATGGGGCAGGATAGCTCTGTGGAAAGCCCAAGGCCCTCCCCCCTCCATCTCAGCCTAAGAAGGTGTGCATCCATATAGAATAGGTTCCCAAAAGGCCAATACACGCAGAAGAGATAGGTCCCCGAGCCATTATCATTGACTTCTCAGTCAGTCCCCATTGGCAGCCCCATTCAGAGAGTCCAGTTTGATCATATGCTCCTTCAGTCCTGGTACAGCTGGATTTGATGAGCTCCCAATAGATCAAGCACACTGTCTCAGTTGGTGGGCCAGTTCCTCAAGGTCCTGACTTCCTTGCTCATCTTCTCCCTCCTTCTGCTCTTCCACTGGACCTTGGTAACTCAATCCCTTCCTCTGACGTGAATGTGGGTCTCTGGCTCTATCTCCATCCATCATGCGAAATTTCTATGGTGACGATCAAGATATTCATCAATGTAACTATGGGGAAAAGTCAGTTCAGGCACCCTCTCTTCTGCTGCCCAAGTACCTAGTTGGGGACATCCCTGTGAACACGTGAGGTCCCCTCTAGAGACAAGTCTCTTGCCAATCATAAAATGACTCCCTTAATGTAGATACCTTATTCTCTTTTCCAATATCCACCCTTCCTCCCTCTCCACCCTCAACCACCCCCAGGCTCTCCCCAGTTCTTCCTTCTCCCTTCTACCCCCCTCCCTTTTGCATACCCCTAGCCCCAACCCCTACCTCCACCCCCATCCCCATTCCCACACTCGCTCTTCCAACTTTTGCCTGGTGATCTTGTTTGCTTCTGACTTTCAGGAGGATCTATATATGTTTTTCTTGGGATCACCATGCTATTTAGCTTCTCTAGGCTTGTGAGCTATAAGCATAATGACCTTTGTTAATGGCTAGGGTCCACTAATGAGTGAGTACATACCATACTCATCTTTTTGGGTTTGGGATATCTCGCTAAGGATGGAGTTTTCTATTTCCATCCATTTGCATGCAAAATTCAAGATGTCATTGTTTTCTACCGCTGAGTAGTATTCTAATGTGTATATATTCCACACTTTCTGGATCCATTCTTCCATTGAGGGGCACCTAGGTTGTTTCCAGGTTCTGGCTATTACAAATAATGCTGCTATGAACATAGTAGCACAAATGCTTTTTTAGTACGGTTGGGCATCTCTTGGGTATATTCCCAAGAGTGTATTGCTGGATCTTGAGGTAGGTTGATTCCCAATTTCCTGAGAAACCGCCACACTGATTTCCAAAGTGGTTGCACAAGTTTGCATTCCCACCAGCAATGGATGAGTGTTCCCTGTACTCCATCCTCTCCAGCATAGGTCGTCATTGGTGTTTTTGATTTTAGCCATTCTGACAGGTGTAAGATGGTATCTCAAAGTCGTTTTGATTTGCATTTCCCTGATCGCTAAGGAAGTTGAACATGACCTTAAGAAACTACTCAAATTTGTGGTTTAGGAATCCACTCTGTCTAAATTCAAAAAAGGAAAGATAGAGGGTGAGAATGTATTGTGAAGCCTCAGCAAAATTCTAGATAAGAGATTAGGAAGCTATGGGTTAGGAGAGTGGCATGAAAAGTGGTTTTGAATTTACTACATTTGAATAGTACTGAAATAGAATTAATAAAACTTGATAAACCAGAGAATGGTAGAACTTGGAGATGCCATTATGGTTTTTGGTTTGCCGTGAGACTGCCTAGGAAGAGATGGAGAACTCTGGAAAAGGTTTGCATCTGCATAATATTATGGGCTTAGTTAAGAATAGGTGAGTTGAAAGTGCCTTGAAACATTTGAAGAAAAACAAAAAATGATAATGCATGCATACATATATATATATACATATGTACATACATACGTAGATACATGCACAGATCTCAGTAGAGGTGACTAAATTAGACAGACAAATCTAAATCCAGAGAAAACATAAAAGGTGGTGGATTTCATCATTTTAGTGGAGGTAACTAAAATATAAATTATAGGAAAGATGATGGTAAGATAAATGCATCAGTAAAACAAACATTTAGTATATAGATTTTTATGGACTATACCAGCCTATGTAGATAGAAGTTGCAGTTGTTCTGTAGGCTGTGCAAAAAAGGGTAAATTTGTTTCATATATATGCTCATTATATTCTAAAGGACTTTTGATAGTGAAGTAAAATATGCTAGTGTTTTTGCAGTGGCAATTATCAAGTGCTAGGGTTTATCTAATGAACTGTTCTTAAATCCATCCATTCCCTCTCCTGACACAGTTATTTTCATCATCTGACAACAGCAGTTCCTCCCCTTAGAAATATTTCTTAATTTATTTTCCTCATGTTCAAAAAGGGCAGAAGAATAGAAATGGGAAGACTATATCTGCTAAGAACTAACAGATGAATGACAGGGCCAAACAATGGATAAGAAACTTTGGTAAACTCCTTCAGCAACTACACTCCTAAGGGTGTTAGGGACATGACCAAGCACATTGCATCTAGATAGTTTTGTATTCTTCCTTTCTGGAAATAGGCCAAGTTCTGACAAAAACATGAAATTGTTAGAAATGCAATAAAAATTACAAAGACAATGTTTCTATCAGGATTTGCTGGAAAGAAATATAGACTTGACAATCATCTTACATGATTTCCCTTGCACAATAAGTCCAACTCAGGGTCATTCGCTGGTTTAGAGCATAGACGATTAACTGTATAACAATTGTAGTTTGTTTTTACATTGCTGCCCTTGAAATTTATTCTTATTGTTCATCAAACGACGGCCCACAAAATTAACACACTTATGACAGTAAAAGGACAGATACTTAATTCAAAAGATTTAAAACCAAAGGAAACCCACCTTGTGGTGCCCCAGATTTGAATCTGATTTTAAAAATTTAAAAAGCTTATGTGCTTTGGTTTTTAGGATATTCTTTTTAAATATTGGACCAAGCAGCTATACATTAAAATACAAAAGCTACAATCAAAATTCACCCTGGGCAATGAGTGAAAACAAAGCCCTAAACATGCCATACTTCTTTTTCCTTCTATTTAAGAAAGTGTCCAAGTATGATAGAAACCCTTCTGTAAACACAGCAGGGAAATAGCACCAATATCATACAAATTAAGCAAATATTAGATGAAATCTAATATTTTCACAGTTCTATGGTCAGACAAATTCATCAATTCTTATTAAAAATATTTTCTTCTGTCATACAATACATCCCAGCCACAATTACTTCCCCCACTCCTCCCAGTTACCATAGACACACGTCCATCCTCTACCCAACAGATCCACTCCCACTCTATTTTCTCTTCATAAAACAGCTGGCCTACAAGAGAACAAAAAAACAGGACAAAATAAAACACAGTAAAACAAGGCAACCCAACAGGAGGAAAAGAGTACCAAGAGCAGGCTCAAAAGTCAGAGACAACACCCACTGTTAGAAACCCCACAAAATCACCAATTTAATAGCCATAATATATATATATATATATATATATATATACAGAGGACCAGATGCAGACCCATGCAGGTCCTGTACTTGCCATGTTAGTTTCTGTGAGCCCATGTGAGCCCTTTTTAGTTGATTATGTGGCCATATTCTCATGGTGTCCTCCATCCCCTTTGACCCCTCAAGTCTTTCCTCCCCCTCTTCTGTGGAGTTCCACAGCTCTGAGGGGATAGTCTGCTTTTAATAAAATATTGCAAGCCTTCATAGCTAAACAGCAAATGGAGAGCACAGAGGAGGTAATTTACATAGGAGACCATGAAAGTAAGAAACAAGTTTAAGTGTGGAAGTAATGAGAAAAAGTTAACATAAAACTGTAATGAAATGCCATTTTTACCAATCTAATTTAGATTTCTTCTAGTTTTTGGCAGGATTACAGTGATATTAGTCAATTATTCCAATGTTATTGAAAATCAGTTGGCAGTGTTTTTGAAGAAAAATTCAAATGTTTATACTGTTTCACCCACATTCACACTGCCAGGAATTCATGCTGAGGAACTAATTTGAAAGGTTATAAACTATATGCAACAAGATGTTCATCATAACATTATTTATAATAGCAAAAATCATAAAAAACAACCTAAATTAGCCTTAAGAAACTAGTGAAACTATGATCAAACTGCTTTAAGAAATACTGTGGCATCAATAGAAATTGTTATGAGGGGCTAAATAAACAACTGTTTATTAATATAGTGTCACATGGAAATGAAAACATATAAGAGCATCAACATTATGTTTAAAAATTTGTGTGAATGTAATACACACAAAAAGTAGTTGGTTAGAAAATGATAATGCAAGTGATTCTTCATCTCTATGTCCTTGTTGTTCTCAAGAAGTTGCACAATAACAAAACTCAAGCCAAATAAATAAGAACTACCAACCCCTTTAATTCTTTCACTTTGCTTCTTTCTCCAAATCAACAGCCACCTGATCTCTGATCACCCTCGGAATTAATGCTTGCACTCTAAAATTTCACTGGACTACAGAGCGCACCACTGAAAATTCTGGTTGCTTAGAAAGCCTGGGCCCAGCTTCTGGCTTCTGCTTCTTTCATCCTCCAGTTTTCCTATCCAATGGTGCAACCTCCTCTTGGTGTATCTCTCAAATAGCTACAGTCATTTGGGAAAACACACTTGAAATGGATTTACTTTCTGAGGCTGAAAATTTAATATATTTGATGTAATAAATGTGTCTCCTTTATTTCCATTCAAGCAAGAGAGATGGAAGAAATAACAAAAGTGGAAATGAGATTCTGAAGTATCCAGGGCGAATCATTTAAAGGAAACCAGGTAGATCTTAAGCTTTCTCAAAGTTTGATTCCTCAGACAATTTATTTCAGAAGATTTGGCTTCTAATATAATTGGTCTTCTTTACCTTTATTGTATGGCTCTCCTAAGATTACCATGTTCCCCCATCTGGATTCACAGCATGGACAGGTGTTTTCTGTCTGGACCAAATTACTTTAAGTGTTACATTCTTGGTCTAAATTTCTCAATGCCTATTTAAATTAAACAGTTTTTGTCCCTTAACCTTTAGGAGATTTAATTTCAATTCTGATAGAGATTGGAGTAACATAGTAGAGAAGGTATTTGGCCTTTGTTGAATGGTATGTATTAAGATTTGGAAAAAGAAAAGACTAAAGCTATGGGGAGAAGAGGAACAGAAGACCCTTTATATAAAGGGCACTATTATAATAAATTGGAGACTTTTAAACAAGTTGTTGACAACTGTTGCTTACCTCTGAAACTCTCCTGTTTAAGAAAATTTCTTTCTGCTCTAACATGATATCTCACCCCAGGTAAATTATAAACAACAGCATCTTATTCAGCTTGCAATTCTGAGGGCTGTGAAATCAAAGGGCCACATTTAAAGGGGGCTTTCTTGTTACACAGCACAATGGAAAAAGAACATGCAACAAAAAGAGGGAAGGGACACAGAATGTGTGCATGAAATAATGTACTTTGATGATAAAGCCACTCCCACAATAACTAGCCCACTCTGTTAATAATAACATTGATATAGTCATGAGAGTGAAGCCCTCGTGACTACTTCACTTCTTAAACATCTTACCTCCTGTTTCTAGTAGCAGCAGCAACTGAATGTCAACATGAACTTCAGAGCAAACATTCAAACCTTATCTTGGGGCTTTTCTACATTTTTCCCATCTCAAGAGGTTAAAGTGTGAAAAGTATCCAGGGAGCTCTCAATCATGGCTCTTATGGCCTCTGTCTGAGTTCTTTTAAATTAAAAGCCTCCGCTTCTGAGGTGTAGATATATGAAACCTGCAATGTGTTTCCTGCTTTCTTCACATAATTGCCCCAGCATAGTCAAATCACATGCAGTAGTCTTCAGCTTTTTCATAGTGATGACTTCATGGTCTCGTGCCAGTTTTAAAAGGCCTCCTGAATCTTTGCAGAAAGAGATTTTCTTTGTACTACTTTTCATGTTTGTATTTTTAAGATACTCTAATTTCTGGTTTAAAATGAAAGTGTGGTATTTTGTAAGTTAATCAACTTATAACCTATTTCCTCAGCTATGCTGGATACAGAAGAGCATTCTGTATGTAGACATTCCAATGCGTGACAGCCTGGCAAGTCATCTAAATAGCCTTCTCTCAAAGCTGTAAATAAGTGTAGCTCTCGTCTTTCATCAAAAAATCTTCTTTTTGTACCAGACAGAGACCATTACAGAATATGTAGATTTCTCAAAATGTAGAGAACAACTGATTGTGTGGTTCCCAGCCCCACTGGTACATCTACAACACAACTCCCTCATCTAAAGCTCAAGTGGCATAGCAGATGAGGGGGCAGAAACTTTTAAGAGCCAGCAGGCCAGGAAATCTGCTGTGAGATTGAGTGTCCTAGAAATGTCAGGGAAGCCT
Source organism: Dicrostonyx torquatus (assembly GCA_028555095.1). Classification (NCBI taxonomy): domain Eukaryota; kingdom Metazoa; phylum Chordata; class Mammalia; order Rodentia; family Cricetidae; genus Dicrostonyx; species Dicrostonyx torquatus. The sequence continues at coordinate 4,958,625 of JAQHUG010000100.1, forward strand.
GTCCCACAATACCTCAGCAATATGACTGCCAAAAGAGGACCTGAAGAACTACAACACCAATAGACATGCTAACAACAAAGGAGATTAATCTCCCTGTGCCCCATGACTAGACAAAGAAATACTTGGAGCTAAGGAATGATGAGAGTGGGTGATGTTTTCTTTCCCTAAGATGTGCAATTCAATTGATTATCCATTACCAAGTGGTCAGCCCTGAAGTTATAAAAAAGCAACTCTAAATAGACTCCACAGTATATATGCATATGTACATGAGTGTGTGTGTCATATGTGTCAGTGTGTGTAACAGAAATAATTGAAAAAGACACCATGAATTTGAGAGGGAGTTAGGGGTCTTGTCTTGGGAGTGACTGAAGAGAAAAAAGGGAAGGGGAAAATGTAATTATATTTTAATTGTTTTAATTTAAAAAACTGTAGGGCCAAGTCAGAAATTTCTTAGCCCTACCCCATCACTGAAGTAGTCATTTGGGCCTTAAGAGGGAGAAGGTATGTTTGTAAGACTAGACACCTGAATTCTGTCTTCAGTTGCAACACTCCTGTGCTGGGCATTTCTCTTTCCAGCTACAATACGATCCTACCATATAGAATTAAGAAAGCATCAGATAAAAGGTGTTATTTAAGGGAGCATTATTGTTACTATTAGAAGCACTAGCATGTCTTTCACATCAGCATCTAGGGGAAATGTGCTTTATTCGCCAAAGGAAAGGAAAAGGTAATTATATGCAGTCTCTTTGAAGTTGCTGAGACGGTGTGATAGACAAAGACAAAACTTCTTTCTAAAACAGCTGCTTGGAGCACTGGATCCCTATCTTTTATAATATTTGCCTATCTTTGAAGCATATAAAGAATTCTCCCCTCTCTTTCTTTCTCTCTCTCACACACATAAACTATAGAGTCATCTTTCTTTGATATGTTGTTTTTAAGATGCATAAAAAGAAGCTAAAATTCAGAAACACTTATAAATGAACTTATGTTTCATTCATAGTTGCAATATCTACTTACTTTGTGAAATAATATTGCATGGATATGCAAAGTATATTTTATTGACTCTATAAGCAGTAATAAATTTATATGTGGACCTATTCCATCCATAGGCATGAATCAATAGTCAGTAAATAGTCATGAAAAGCTAGTTTGAAATGTATTGCATGAAAGCCTAAGCAATGGATAGAGATGAGCCAGGTTCCTGGCTCATACATACAACATCTAGACTTTATCATCAAGCCTAGAAGCATTCATTATTTTTTCTTTCATATATTGCAAAAGCCTATTTCAAGCACAAAGATACATGGATGAGTCAACAGGACCCACTTTGCTTTATGTAAGCAATAGCTTTAGCAGGACCACTGTGACACACACACACACACACACACACACGCACGCACGCACATACACACTATATATATATATATTAAAACTTTAAACTAATTTACTGTGCATTTATATTTATAATAGACCTGTGACATATTCACAAGAAGCAATTTAGTATTTTCAAGATCCCCTTGTTTAATTCATATAGCATTCACTAGCAGTCAGTTTAGACTCCTGAGAAGCAGCTAGTATTTGGGAAAGTACTTGAAGGCTAAAGTTTTTCTTGAAATTGTACATAAGAATTTAGGTACCCATCTTTTATTTTCATTGTGTAATTAAATCCAGTTGTGCAAAATTTCCCACAGTCTTCCTCCACGATTTGGCAGACTACACTCTTTCAAGACACCAGATAAAGACCTGTAAGTGAGAAAAATCTACAAGTAGACAAAGAAAGAGAATAGCCACCACAGCACAGTCTTGGCATTCTTAAAGCAGCTTTTCAAGGACTATAATGCTGTCAATGCCAAATGTTCTTTATTTATTATTTGTCAATCAGCATATGTGTTCATAACTACCACATTTTAAAATTTTCAAATAAATGCAAAATACCAGGAAATGTTACAAGCAGATAAAATGCAAGAGGGACAACTTTATCATGCAATTCTGTGATGGACTGCACTCCTAAGTGATGGGATGCAAAGGAATATTTGAGGCTTAATTCTATGAAAATTCAGACATTTATCCTTTAGCCCTGATTAGAGGAAAACCATCCAAGAAATCACATCCTTGACTAGCATGTCTAAAGATGTGTTAATATGTTTGCTTGTATCTTAATTGTTACATTACTAAATACCAAGTATTGGAAGAATTATTTATAAGTGTAGTGGTGGAACAAAGAATAAGCTATCCTAAGTAAGTGTGCATCTACAGAAAAAAGGAAAACGAATTATTGCAACAGATATATTCAACTGGTAATGTCCTTTGCCTGCCTTCCTAAACACAAAATTGTTCGTGCTTAGCAGCTCAAGTCTTGACTTTGAATGTTATCATCACCTGACCATCTTCAAGCTATATTAGAAGCCACAGTTTGTAGAAGAAGAAAAAAGAGCCTTGTGATGGGCAGACCCAACCCCTGTGTAATATCTTCTCCTCCAGTAGAGGTAAACTTATATTCAGAGTTTATGGGATGCCACTCTTGTAGAAAAGGGCAAAGATGAAAAGAATCTTAACATGTGACTAAGGTGATTTTTCATTAATCAAAGGAAGATTTTCTCAGTAAGACCTGGCCAAAAGGGGTTAGCAGTCTAAATGATGAGTTAGGGCTCCCCTGAACTCTCTCCATTACAGTCTTTAAAGAAGAAAGCCACCAGGAATCATACAGCCACAATGAATTACACTATGCCAAGACTTTGAAGAAACTTAGAAGCAGACTTTCTCCTAACCAAGCTTGAAAATAAGAACTCCACCTCACTGGCACCTGACTACAGCTCTATGAGATCTTGAGTAAGGTTCAGCTAATCTGTTCTTAGACTGGAGAGTCAGAGGAATTTTGACATAGTAAATGTGCACTGGTTTAAGCTACTGAAATGGGAGAAAATTTGCCTCAGCAATAGGAAATTATTATAGGCAAACACATGTATGTTCTTATTTTCCAAGGAAGCACTAAGGAGAAATGTAGACCAAATGACAGGTGTGATCAAGTGGAAAGAATGCTAGATGATGCATGAAAGCTTGGTTCAGGTCTTGGCCCTGCATGACCTGGAGCAACCTACTCAGCCCCTTGGATCTTATAGCCTCGTTTGTCAAATGTGGTTAATCTAAGTAGCCTGGTTCTTTTCACCAGGTTCTGAGTAAGGACTTTGAAAGCTGAAAAGGGCTGGTCTTACCCCAAAATGATACCTATCATGTTCATGGTAGTTTTCTGTGTGAATTCATTCATTTAATCCTCAAATAATCCTACAAGTAGATGCAGGTATATGATCATTATCTCCATTTCACAGATGAAAGAAATAAGAACCAGGCAGTTAAAAAGTCTTGTCCAAGATGGCACAATTGTTCCATAAGAATAAACACTGAAATCCAGGATGTCTGCTCCAGGTTCTATAGTCCTAAGCATTGCAGTATGTTGCCTCTTAGATCTTTAATAAGTCTAGGAAATCCACTCCCTCTGGAACAAGCTGAGCCTTGATACCAAGATATTCTGAAAAAGACTCGAGATCCTCAGCTGCGAGTTATCCCTCTAAGCCTCTGCTTTGATGCGTTCTCTCAGATTTGTTATCTCGGTTTTTCTAACACAATCACATATTTTTCAAAAGAATTTCACCAGGAGGCAGCAATCCTCTTTTTTCTTCTATAAAGTGCCTTGGCACCATTCATATTGCTCCGTCCCAATGCCTCCTTCCCAGCACCACCTCCTTCTACAGTTTCCCATTATTACTTAGCTGAGAGCACATGAACATCTGCTTACGACAAACACACTTAATTTCTCCTCAAACACAGATTCACATAAAAACCAGGCATAAAGAGAATAGGAACATTTTTATTGGATTGCTTTTAGGTACTCTGCATGATTTCCATAATGTCTGCAGCCTGATTCTGCAAATCTCCAAGCATGCTGTAGCAGCCCTCAATCAGAAAAACAGCAGCACCACAAGATGTCTTTGCTTAAAGGACCACGTGGTGTAGTCTCTTGCCTTTGGAAAGATTACCTCTTACCTTTAAATTCCTCAGAGCTTAAAAGCTACCCTACCTCTTTCAATGGGGCATTATAATTCTTAAGCTAATATGTAAAAGTCCTCCCTGAAGTTTAACTGAAATTCCCCTTGCTTCATTTTAAGCATGTAAGATCCCATTCAAGATTCAAAACAGCTTTAAAAAACTACTTGCTCTGACATCCACAGATTAACTCCTTAACCCTTCAGTATTCCTGACATCCATACACTTATCACTATATTTATATGATATTTTATACATTTGCTACTACTCTAGCCAAAAGCTTATCTTTGTGTCCCCTATATGTGTTACAGTAACTAGCAAATTTTATAAAACTTAAAAACAATTGATGAATGAATGAGCGAACTCTCTTTTTGTCTCTCGTTGATTAAGAAATTCCTGAATTGCTTTGTCTGTTAAATTAACTTCTAAAAACTCTAGACCACAATTTTCTTGACTATCACATGGACATGTATATCTATATCCATGGTGTGATCATTTTGGAAATCATTTGATATACCCAAGGACAACCAAATTTAAATATTAATGATTAATTGAATTACTAAAAATCACTAAGGCAGATAATTATTTGAAAAATTATGCAAGTAATTTTTTAAAATTGTTTTTACACAAGTAACCTGTCTTTTATTTTTAGGGGAAAATACCATATATCAGGAGTCACCTAAATTTTAAAGACAAAAACAAACTTGGATTAAAAAAAAATTGGAGCTTCTATATGTGCTCAGGTATCTCACTAATGTTTTCTGAATGTGTTGTTCTTCTGTTAAGTTGAGATGCAATAAATATTTTGTAGTGTTTCTAGGACAAAATCTATCTGAAAATATTTGGTGAATGCAAAACAAATGTTAATGATTGTTATATAGGATTGATCTGCAGTTTTCTTAGAACAGTATTTGCAAAATTCAGGAGGAAAATAACTTCATACTTTTAGCATAGGGTTGATAAGTTTCACCATATTAGAACATTGGTTAATCACATTTAGCTCTCGATTCACTGTGACTCATAGAACTTTGCCTTTGATGTGTGGGATACACTAATCTTTTCAACTCTGTTTTATTAAGTTGTTGGGTTTGGAAGATACAATTTTGTTCTTTTTGTTTGTTTGTTTGTTTGTCTGTTTGTTTATATGGTATCTCACTCTGCAGCCCAGACCAAACTTAAACACATTATGTAGCCCAGACTAGCTTCACCAATGGTGATCCTGTTGCCTCTTGCCTCCTGGGTGCAGGGATTATAGGCATTTGCGAACACACTCTGCATTGTTATCTTTTTGTTGTTGTTCTTTTGGTATCCCTGTGACAGTTCATGCCTGTTTTCTTTTTCTTTTTCTAGTAAGTTACTTTTGTTACTAACATATCAAGGTTACTTTGTGTTTTTCACTCTGACATCTGCCAAAAGCCTTAGTGACAAGCACCTTAGATATGCACAGATCAGCAAAAAATCTGCATGTTCTTCCTCTATAGAAGAAATGTGTGACTATAGAGGCTGTTTTTGTAGATGTGTCAAAGTTACAGCCATTAAATGCATATGAGTAGTATTTTAGAAGTTCTTTGTGTACCGTATGGAAGTACTATCTCATTCTGCCACTAAACATAATACAACCTGTTCATACACAGACAAATAAGCAAACACTCAGCCGTCTTTCTGTGTGAGCATTACTAGAGAGTGAGCTTCTGTTTGACTATCAGAGGCAATAATGAAAGTGCCAAGGCTATTTGTTTCTCTTCATAACATGATGGTAAGGCCTTATTGCTAAAGACACCACTTACTTATGTCATCAAACAAGGAGAAATGGAGCTGGTGTTAAATTGGAAGCTTCAATCATAGTGACTAATGTTCTGGTACTTGGAGTTACTTTGCATGCTGTTGGAGGAGAAGAGTAAACATCAGTATCAACTAGCTACAAAACCTGTAACCTACAGCAACTTACCTGCAAGATATATTGGTACAATAATTGCACAAATATTATGCTTAGTTGAGTGGATTTAAGGTCCACTCTGGAACATTTACTGACACTGCTAAAGTAGCCAAGAGCCTGAGACTATATACGTTATGGGTGCTAGAGGAAACTACTACTATCATTTAGCCAAAGTAACGTAACAATAAAATGTGATAGCAATAGATTAGAGCACTACTCAACCCTCATCAGAAAAGATTCTTCTGGCAATATGCTATTAATACAAAATCCCAAAACTGGACAATATGGAAAGAGTGAAAGACTTTGGAACACTGTCTTAAATGATATGTGTTTATCAAACCCTTACCCCTCAAATTCAGGAATCTATGAAAAAGAGGATGTGGAAAATTAAAAGCCAGAAGTGGTGGATGATTCTATAGAAATGACTTCATCCAGACATGACATGACTGATACACATATGAACTCAGAGAGACTATGACAGCATGCAAAATGCCTATACTGCTTCAAAACAGGCAAAATCCTAGCACTAAGACAGGTAAGTGGACACAAAGTACTGTCCCTAACCATGAAGCTATTTGCAGTTGATGTCTGCAAGGAAAGGAAAAATCCAATGGCCTGTCACTGGGCACATCAACCACATAACAGATCATGTGCCCAAGAATAGTTGGCCAACACAAAATGGACTTCATGTTTGTATGTTTTAGTCTTTTGTTTTCATAGTTTTGTCTATTTTTATTTTTAGCTTGTTTTGATTTTCAGTTTATTTGTGGTTTCTTTTTATTTTTTGAGAGAGAGAGAGAGAGAGACAGAGATAGAGAGAGAGCAAACATGAACATGAAGTTGAGTGGGTAATGAGGTCAGATGATTCTGAGAGAAGCTTAGGGTTGAGGAAAGAATATGATCAAAACATGTTTATGAAAACAATTTAAATAAATTATTTTTTAAAAGATCCACACCCTAGGTAGACCTTTACAACACTGAAATTGGAATTTATTTGCCTTGTATCATACTTAAAACACTGACAAAGAGGAAAAAATAGAAAGAGAGCTGAAGCTGTAATTCACTGGTAAAGTACTTGTCTAGTATGAGTGAAACCCTGGGTTCAATCAATAGTACTGGAAAAATATACATGTATTAAAATTTATAAAAATTAAAACTTACATACTCTAAGTACACTCTCAAAATAGAAAGAAGGCAACATTTAGAAAAATATTTGGAAATTATAAGCATGATATATATTTATTCCAGATTATGAAAAATTCTCATAAGCAAGGATTCAACCAACCCAAACTAATTCCATAAACTGGAAATTAACAAAACTGCCACAAGGTCACTTTAAGCTCCTCAATAAACCAAAAATAGAGATAAAGTTTGGTTAGGATGATTGATCTTGACTTAGAGGAAATTGAACTACAAGTCCACATTGGAAATAAAGAAGACTGTATTTAATATACAGGATATCTTAGTGAACATTTTAATATTATCATAACTGTACAGCCCAATGAAGACATGAAAATAATTGGCCTAGACTCTTCATAACTCAGCATGAATACAAGTAGATGAAAGTCATAACAAAGAATTCTATCACACCAAAATGGGTAACACAATGTTATATATAAATATCAGTTATACAAAGTGGATAGTCACAGAAAAGGGAAAATAATTTTCATGAATACTTTTTTCTTATTGAAATGTTTTTAAAATATACCTTTTTATATTGTGATGATTAGATTTTTGTCAACTTGACACAATCTGTGAAGTAGGAAACTCATTTGAGAAAATACCTCCTTAAAATTGTCTCTAGGCAAATCTGTAGGAGGTTTTCTTGATCAATAATTGAAGTGGGAAGACCCAGCCCACTGTGAGTAGTGCCATCCTGTGCAGGTGGTCCTAGAGTTTTAAATTCAAACTAGGATTAAAACTTTCCCAACTCAGTGGTTTTCAAGATTTTCATCTTTTCTGGAAAAATAACACAATTTTTTCCTACCATCCAATTTTCAGACAGTAAACATAGAAGCCCTCCCCTCTATATTCAGAGAATCTAATTCATCATAATAAGAGCAGGTAGCCTTTATTGTTTAAAGAGTTTGTTGGAGTCCTTTAGCCAACAACTGAAAAGGAAGTATCTCACACCTGGTACTTGGGTTTTGTTACATAGTCTATAACTCCTGGGAGGAACACCTTTCTATCTCAGTGGCATAACTTTTTTTAAACTATATAAATGTGCATATGCATACACTTATATGTGCCATATGTATTTTATGTATATATAAAATATGATTCCTTATACCTAGTTCAAACAATTTTAGTATTTTTTGTGCTTACTTCTTTTGTACTGTGCCCCTCCCTCTCCCCCAATTAATGCCCACATCCCATGTCCTCCTTTGTAGCACCTGTATCCTGCTCTTCTCCTCCTTAAAGCTCCTTCCTCAGCCCCTTTGTCCCTTTTCAGACTTTCCAAGTTTCTATGGTTACGCTAGGTTATATATTCACATTTGAAAATTTAGAGGTAGGATTCACAAACGAGAAAGAACACAGGCATTTGTGGTTTGGGGTCTAGAGCACACCCCTCCATATACCTCCTTATAGGATTAAAGGTTATACAACGAATGTTTTGTCTGTAAAACGATAACATATTCATAAAAACAGGAAGAGTAATAAGCATAATATCAGAAGGCTTTTCAAAAGGCAAGCCACTGAAATAGACACTAAGTGCCTTAGAAAGTAAGGTTCTCTGCGAAGAAAAAGCTTCTCAAAACAGATATGCTACAGTAGATTCAAAAAAGCAGTGAGAATGGATGAAGTCATCTTATGCAGAATAGAGGTGAAAAGCCAAAGCTGTATCAGCCTTGCTGGGATTTATATAAGAGAGAGTTCACAAACTTGCAAACCTTTTCCATGTGTTCTTTTAACTAAACCGCTTGTTTTTTGGCAGTTGCCAACATCTAAAAAATGCAGTGATTTCATATAAAAAATGGGTTTCTATCTTCTCTCAAAAAATGAAAAAAAAATCTGGCAACCATTAGATCACAAGTCCCACACAGCAACAATCAGCTTAAGTTTAGCCACAAACTATATCCTTTATATGAAAAATCTGCCTCCTAATCACCACAAGTTCTCAGCCAACCACAAGAACTGTTTTGCATTATGTGCCTAATACCTATTTGAGTTTGCAAAGCCTCACACAGGAAATTATTGAGTGGAGAGAAAGGTGGAGAGTTTTGGGGCAGTTTTTACATGTAGAAGATGGTTCTATATGTAATATTATAGAATTTAGACCTTATTTAACAGGGATCAGACAGCTGCTGGAATTACTCGAGTTGGTGAGTAACCAAAATATAGGATGTGAATTGAGAGTTTCAATGTAAATACAGCTTACAAAATAAATTTGAAATAAAAAAGTTTTATAACAGTATCAGTGGGAAGGGAAAAACTAAAGATAAATATTAAAAATAGTAAAATAAGATTTGTATGCAACAGTAAAATGAACATAATAGTTCAGTCCTCATGTGGCACAATGGGGAAAGAACATACACCACAGGGGGAAAAAAAGGTGACCATCAAGGAAGGCTGATGAAACTGGCTGACATAAATGCAGAGAACAATGAATACTAAGGGCATTGGAAGTTTAAGAGTTAAGGTGTACTTAGGAGGATTAAATAAGTTCATGTCAATTCTTACCATTCTTCTCCGAATCCTCAGAGGGTTTGGGATAAAATACATACTCAATAAATGCTATTTGAGTTCAATGCAAGTTAAGTGCATAGCGAGACACACCATAAACTTTTAAGGATGGTAGACCAGGGCTCAGGAAGGAGTCTGATAAGAGAAATATAGGTCTGGATGTCATACACAAAAGAGATAACAGAAAATAAAATTTAAAATATGACAAAAATAGCAGGGTAGAAATTGAGATGAACTGAGAGCAGAGGTTTAAAACTCAGAGAACAGCTACACTAAATAGACAGGAAGAGAACAAATGTGGTAAAAAAGCTGAGGCGTGGATTCGTAAAAAGCCATTGGAGAAATGGTTTCTAAGATAGAGGAGTTGGGTCTATTGTTGTGGATTAATCAAATAAGCATAATGCAGAAGTGAATCACAAAGCACGATTCTATATGCATGCTGATGAAAAGCAGAAAACCTAACACTGTTGTGGAAGGAGACATAGGAATATATATATATATATATATATATATATATATATATATATATATATATATATATATATATATACATATTCCTGTGTGTGTGTTTATCATTTTTTTGAGTAAGAAAAATAATAAATTAACATAAATTTGAAATTAGTGCTGAGGAGGTAAGCAAGAAAAAATATATAAGGAAATGTACATTTAGTTCTTAAACTGGTAGTGATTATATGAATATTTACTATGTTATCAAACTTTGCACATTTAAAAAAGAGAAAGAGCCTGGTATCACATTGAAATCTAGAAATTCATACTCTCTATATGCAATCATTTAAGAAATAAAATGCAAATGCATTTGACTCTCTAAAAATGTTAGCTATTGGGTGTGGTGGTGCATGCCTTCAATCCCAGCAGTCTAGAGTCAAAAGCAGGTGGATCTCTGAATTTAAGGCCAACCTGGTTTATAGAACAAATTCTAGGATTGCCAGCTAAGGCTACACAGGGAGAACATGTTTTGAAAAGACTTACTCCAATTTCTTAATAAAATCAATGCTTTGTCTTATAGATTGCTTTCTCTGCTTCAAAAGGTGTCTTTCATAGTATATTTCATGTAAGTATACAAAGATTTGCGTTATTACAATGAATGAACATACTTGTAGGGATGGATTCAAGTTTAATGCAGTGGTATCTTACATTTGTGCTACATCATAATTACTGCTACCACAGTGTTGCAGCTAACATTTTTTTCTACTTCTGCCAAAAATTATGGAAGGATATAACTAAAGGCAGAGAGTTCAAAACATATACACAGAACACTTCTGGAAGGTCATCTAACCAACTCTTTCACTAACCACCTCTTTCAGCTGTTAGTACTTAGGAGTCTGACATAATCCCAAGTAAGTTTGAGAACCTTTCACACTGTATTTTACAATTCTCTAAATAATCACCCAATGAAAAATTGTTTAGATGAGGAAGAGGAAAATTGAGACAAGCTATATTTCATGGCTTCAAATTCTCTACAGCAGTGACTAGAATAGTTTCTATAGAGTTGTGGGATCAAAAGATAGACACAGGAAAAGGAAGTACAGTAACAAGCGGATAGCATTGTTTGGGAAAATCTGGTGGTAAATGGAAGACAGTTGCTGGATGGTTGCTAAGAATGGCTGAGCTACAATAAATTATGAGTTCTTTTTGGTTTAACGATTGGGACTTCGAAGGACATGAGGGACTGAGTTTGTTTACAGGAGAACATGAGTGAAGAGATATTGACAGTGGTAAAGGAGAGAACCTAAAATGTTTCAGAAAAAGTCAAGATTAGGAAGAGATGATCTGAAGTATTCTAAAGGAATAATTAAATACAGATACCCTTGATGCATATGCTGTTCCTTGAGAAGAAAACAGGAAGAGCACACATGAACTCTGGGAACACTAGTGACAGCAGGCTAATACCTGAGCCAGGAGACAATCAGATAAACACAAAAGAGCACCATATTGTTATAGTCAAAACATAATTTTCAGACAAATAAAAGCAAATTCACGGAAAATAAAAGTTAAATGTGACATCAAGGGATGGACGAGTGAACCTTGAGGAAATTTCAGCCTAAAAATTTATAATGATCTCATTAATATTGGAAGTAAAAGAGAAAGAAGAGAAATATGTATCAATAAAAGTGACACTTGGTTCATTGGAGATGAGATAGAAAAAAACTCAATGATATATCATGTTGAAATTCCAAATATAATATTATAATCACTGTTTATAAAATTTAGGCAGAAAAACACATGTGAAAAGTAATATTCTATGATTGTCCTCAGGTTTGTGGACATTTCACACTTGAGTACTTCTTTTGGCCAAGGTATGGTGGGCCTTCTTAGTCTGCCCTAGTGAGAGGCTTTGACTTTTTCATACAAGAAACTCAAGCTATGGATACAAGCTATCTTTAAATGATGTGCTCCACATTTTCTTTTCCTTGGGCTGGGAAAGGATAAATATTATTTTTAATAGATATTTTTCCCTACCTTAGCCCTCTGGACAATTTGCTCAAAACCAGCAAAAAATAGTATCAAGGCTGCCCTTTCTGGCCTTAGCTTCTTCTATTCAGAAGTTCTTTTTCAGCAGTGGTTTTTACTTATTTGACCTGATTTTAGCAAGGTGCACAGCTCTATTTTCATGACAGAATGAGTCTCTTCACAGTGTTATGCATAGCATAATCTTGGAAAAAGATATAATGTGACATGACTGACAAATACCATATCTAGGAAAAGTCAAGAACAAAATCTCAAAATGACCTTTAAGAAGCAGAATGCAAAATCACAACTATTCCTTAACCCTATTAAAGCATCTCACAAGATGAAACATGCTAGAAGCTGTTGGGTAAAACTACTATATTGCAGAGAGAGAGAGAGAGAGAGAGAGAGAGAGAGAGAGAGAGAGAGCTCTGATGAGTCCATACACTTCCTAATGATACACACGCACAAACATAATCGTCCTTATTTAGACACTAAAATGTATAATTGGACCAAAAGAGTGTAAAGTATGTTTAGGAACCATGTGCGCTGTATTTCTTCTGTCATGAATAGACTAGAGAAGGGCAGGTCAACCAAGTCAGTACGGAACGCACCCGATTGTGCTACGAAGTGGTTAGAACACTCTGAAATTCTGAAGAAAGGGACCCCAAATCTATTTCATTATGATGACTCCTGATTCTTTAAGGTTTGCTGTAATGAGTAAAGATTATTCTAGAGTTTGGTCAGCATTTACGATGTCATTGGACTTAATGATCTAACCTCAGTAATGACAGCACCTTAGTGCTGCAAAGTACAATTGGAATCCATTGTTTGTGGATTTCAAGTTTGTTAATTAATCATATTACAACAATTTATTTTTAGAACATATTTCAAGATTATGATCAATTATATAATTTTCCCTTCTTTTTCCTCCCTCTAAACCCTTACATATAGCCACTTGCTATCTTTCAAGCTCATGTCTCTTTTTTTAATTGATGACATATGTAAACATAATCTTCTCATTCTGTATGTTATTTATTTGTATAGGTTTTTAGTGGTGAAAGTTCTCTTTGCTACAGATGGAGAACAGTATAGAAAATTATAGCCAATAAAAATACAAAGTTGCAGATCTCAGCTCCATGTGATATATGTACAGCCTAAGGGTCAGGGATCATAGTGGAAGAGGGAGTAGAAACATTGGAAGAGCCATAGAAACAGGAATTTTGATGTGAGATTGTATCTCTTAGAAATGTCAGAAGACATACACAAGAAGTCTCACCAACAGGACTGCCTAATCATGACCTGAATCCCAAGGAAGAAGAGGAAGAAAGATTGTAATAGCTGGAATTACAGGATACCAGGATAACAAGACACTCTGAATTGAACCCACTGAGACTGAAACAGCTAGTACAGGGTATACATTAGTCTGTACATATATATGTATAATATATGCATATATTATATCTATTAGCTTAGTATTTTTATGGCAATCTTGACTGTGAGAAAGAGTGGGTCTTTTGTCTCATGTGCCTGCTCTTGGGACTCTTTTTCTCCTTGTTGGCTTGCCACATCCAACTTGGATATGATATCTTTTTATGTTTTAATTTGTCATGTTTGATTATTGCCTATTGAAAGCCTAATCTCTTCTTCTTCTTCTTCTTCTTCTTCTTCTTCTTCTTCTTCTTCTTCTTCTTCTTTTTCTTTCTTCTTCTTCTTCTCCTTCTCCTTCTCCTTCTTCTTTGGTTTTTCAAGACAGAGTCTCTTTGTGAAACAAGCCCTGGCTGTCTGAAACTAACATTGTAGACTGGGCTGGCCTTAAACTCAAAGATCCTCCTGCCTCTGCCTCCTACGTGCTGGAATTAAAGGCTTGTGGAAGCCTAACATTTTCTAGTGAGACCAGAAAGGGAGTGGATATAAAAGGATATGGAGGTGGAGAGGAACTGGGAGTAGTGAAGGGAGGGGGAACTATAATAAGGACATACTGTATAAGAAAAGAATCAACTTTAAATAAAAAATTAAAAATAATTAAGTAAATAATAAATTTATTTATTTATTTATAAAGAAAGAAATCATACCACCTTAACAATGATAAACAATGACTGAGCCTGGAAGAATTTTAATATTTACATGAAAAGTGACCCCACTTCACCCCAAAGTCCAAACCTGGTTATAAAGTTCTTTCCATGAGCTTTGTCTAGGCAATGTTCATGGGACTATTAATTACAATGAGGGCTGTATAGTTCAGTCCCCATGTATTGTCATGAATACCTGGTTTGACAAAGAATCTGCAGACATAACAAATATAACGGCCAAAGTAAAATTATAGGCTGTAAAACTATTACAATATGAATTATTTGTCAAGAAATAAAAGATACATTGTAATTTGCCAAGAAAAAAGAATATATTGTATAGGAAAATCTATTTTCAATAAGGAAAATAGATAGTTACTGGCAGTCCAAATACTTAGTGCATACCTGGAGAGATGGCTCAGGCATTGAAGGCTTAGGGTTACAAACAAAAAGAAAAAGATTTAGTACTGGGAAACCAAGATTGTGTGTACTATAAAGTAAGAGATCCTAATTTTATTTTTTAAATATCTATTTTTCTTATAAACCTAATAATACTAATAGGTAACAAAATCATAATCAAATAAAAAAGAAATCAGGGAAACTATCTTATTCACAATTGAAAACAAATGATGATCATTAACTATCTCAAAATAAACCTAACCAAGGAAATGAAATACCTCCCCAATGAAAACTGGAAAACACTGAAGAGAGAAATTGAAGAAAGCATTAGAAGATAGAAAAATCTCTCATATGCATAAACTGGAAGAATCAATATTTTAAATTGTGTGTGTGAGCACACACATGTGCATGTGTGTTGAGTGTATGTAGAAAAATTTTATCACCAAATGATCTATACAGGAGTAACAATTCACTTCACATGGCTGTGTAAACAGAGGCTGCTCTTTCATTTCCTGACTACTCAGACTCAAATTATCACACAGAAACTGTACCAATTACATGACTATTTGGCCAGTAACTCTGTCGAATTCTTAGTTAACTCTTACATCTTAAATTAATCCATTTTATCACCACAAGGCTGTGGCTTACTGGTAAATTTCCAGCATCTGTCTCCTTTGGCAGCTACATGGTGTCTCTTTAACTCTGCCTACTTTCTCTCTATATTTTTATTCAGATTTTCCACCTGACTTTGCTATGCTAAGCCATTGGTTGAAACAGCTTTATTCATTGTCCAAGGGTAGTAAAAACATATTCACAGCACACAGAGGAAAATCCTACATCATGGCTGCTCCATAGAAATTATGAGGCAAGAAAGAATTTACACTATAATGTTTAACTGCAGTAAACAAAGAATGCTCAATCTAGAATTCAGCAGAATTTTTCTATGAAAAATCAAGATTTTCTTAGATGAAAGAAAATTACAATATTTTATTACAAGTAAACATGAACTAAAAGAATTAAAGGAAGTTATTAATGGAAAATAATTTCAAGAGGAAAATGAGAGCATCACATATTAACAAAGTAGAGCAACAAAAATAAGTAACTATTTTAAACAGTGAGATCTTGTTTAGGCAGCGATGTTAATGAACCTTCTTGAGTGTAGCCTCTCTACTATATCTAGGAGACACAATGCCACAACAAACTTCCTCTGGCCTTACAATATTTCTGCTTGTTCTTCTACTATTATCCTTGAGCCTTGGGTGCAGGAGTTGACTTGCTGATGTGTCTAATGGTGCTGGACACCTTTGCATTTTAATTGGTTATGTTTTTTTCTGTAATGGCGACTATCTGGTGAAAGGAGACATTCTTTAATGAGGGGTAAGACTATACCTACATATACATATGAGGATAAATATTTAGAATGCAGTTAGGAATTATGCTGGTTTAGTAAAGCGATGGTTATATCTGCTCCTGTAAGTTCCATGACATCACTAGCCCTGGATAGTAGACTATATTTCAGTTCCAGGAATTATTGCCTCTTGGTGAGTAAATTTTAAATCCACTTGGCTCTTACATCTATCTCAGTCCAAAATAGCAATCCTGAGACTGTGTGTGAGAGCTGTCAACTCCTGTCTTATATTTCTTTCCTGTTAGGGTGAGCTGCTTGTTTGTCCTGGCCGCCCAGAACTGAAATAATCACACAGAAACTGTATTAATTAAAACACTGCATGGCCCATTAGTTCCAGCTTCTTATTGGTTAACTCTTACATCTTAATTTAACCCATTTCTTTTAATCTGTATTTCACCATAAGGTTGTAGCCTACCAGACGATGGCGGCTCCATGGCATCTTTCTGTGACTCCACTCTTCTTTCTCCCAGCACTCAGTTTAGTTTTCCCTGTCTATCCAAGTTCTGCCCTATCAACAGGTCAAGGCAGTTTCTTTATTCATTAACTAATAAAAGCAACACATAGACAAAAGGACCTCCCACATCACTCTCCAGGGCTGGGATTAAAGGCATGCACTACTACCACCTGGTTTCTATGGCAAACTAGTGTCTACTGGGATTAAAGTGTATCACCACTGCCTGATGTGTAAGACTGATCAGTGCAACTGTTTTACTCTCAGAACTTCAGGCAAGCTTTATTTATTAAAATACAAATGAAATATCACTACACCTACCTATATTTTATATTATTTTCAATGTTATAGATTATGTATGCTTATATATTTTATATATTATACCTGTGTGATAGAGGGAAATAAGGAAAACTTTTATTCTGAAAAACAAGATAAAATGTTGATTGTAGATGGACTTTCAAAACCTGAGTAGAAGCTGGCTATAGTGGATAAAGGCTGTAATGGAATCACTCATATAGTTGTGGCATGACTATTGAATTCAGAGCTAGATTTTGCTACAAAATAAATTAGAAGACAATCTGAATACCATAGAAAGATTTTTATATCAAAAATATATTATTAATAGTTTCTAAATAAATCACTGAATTAAATATGTAGAGACATATGATCAAAACCACATTGACAAGTTATACTGGACCTCTAAATACTACATGACTAATCCCATGGACTTTATTCTATCTCAAGATAAATGTTAATGCAGAGTACCTGGTGCTTATTTTCTTTATTTGTTGATCATTCCTATAATTGTTTTAAATATTTGTGCAGAATTTTATGACTTAGCTATCATTGTAATCAATTATTTTAAAATATTTTACTTCTGGAAAGATATATAGACTTGTGTTTTCTGTTTCTTGTGTTTCTACATTGGAATTCATATAAATGCTACTGTGTATTGAACTTTCTATGAAAGTTCTAATATCATTCTTTTTTTGGTTAATGTATTATTCTAGGTCAGAATGTGCTAAGTATAACAGGATTAAGATACAGTTTCTATCACTTGTGCTGGAAGTAAAGATCAGTAGCTTAACACACAACCAATATGTTAATGTCATCATAGATAATACCCAAGAGTATTCTAGAAAATTAACACCCTTGGCAATAACATATATAATATAGTGATAATTTATTCAAAACAAATTCAGTAGCAATAAGGAATACTGAAAATATAATAAATAGGATAAAGTTTAAAAGAGATAAAATAGAATAAGATTTTTGAAAAGATAAGATTGAATTTTGCCATGTTGTCTTAGCTTTAATAATGCATAGAAAGAGTAATAGTAAAAATGGGGGAGGTGAATTTTTCAAATGGATTTGGCTATAAAGAAAAACCTTAGCTTGATGGTAGTTATGTGAGCAAGGGGAAATAATATTTTAATATTGCTCTTGCTTTATACTGATGTATAATGAAAATGAAAATGTTACATTCTATGAAAGATATGAGTGTTTGAATGCAAAAAAATCAAGACCTTTTTTGTGATGTGGGAAGTACTTGAGTATTTTTGCCATTAGTGTCTTCCTGTTGGTTTAAGGAAACAAAGTACAAATAAGAAAAAATCCAGTAAATGCTAACAATTAATTTCTAAATATTCTGAAAATTGTATTTGATGATGTTCTGAAATCTGATTTTTCCCACTAAGACGCTAACACTTATTTTAAACAGGGAGTAAGATTTAAAAAAAAAAAACAGGGTTTTAATTTTTATAAAACTATACTAACTATAAATTTAGTATAATTTGAGACTAAAAATTTCACTGTCTCTGCTAAGTTGGGCCTTATGGTGCTGTGCTATAGCTCATAATTCTTAAAAGTACATAAACAAAACAAGTCACACTGAATGTGATAAAAGAACTATAATATATATGTGTGTGTGTGTGTGTATCTAAAAAACTACAGATAATTTTAAACCAACTGTCTTATAAGGCATGAATATTCTATTAGAATATCAAGAATGATCACAATTATGATAAACTATTCAATGCAATTATCTTTCTCTAATTATGCAGAACATAATGGGAGACTTAACTAAATGATAGTTTTTCTCAGCATATATTGTTTTAAATGTTAAAAAATTTTACAAGTGCATATATTGCTTATTATGCTGCTGCTGTAATAAAACATAAATGTTTTTTATTATTATTACAAGAAAAATTTACATTTACTCCCCTTGTTCCCGGCCCTCCTGCTCCCCCAC
>JAQHUG010000100.1:4980510-4997673 GCA_028555095.1 Dicrostonyx torquatus
CCCAATTAAAAAATGGGGTAATGATCTGAACAGAGAATTCTCAACAGAAGAAGTTCGAATAGCCAAAAGATACTTAAGGTCATGTTCATCTTTCTTAGCGATCAGGGAAATGCAAATCAAAACGACTTTGATATACCATCTTACACCTGTCAGAATGGCTAAATTTTGCTTTTAACAAAAAAAAATAATAAATAAATTAAAAAAAAGAAAAAAATGGCCCAAGAAGCATGTCAGAAATGTGAAGCAAAATTAATCATATAAGTACCGCGCGCTAACCGATTGCGCCACTGGAGCTCCGCAAAATTAATCATTAGACATCCACAAAACAAAATCACTATGAAACATCACAACTTACCACAAAATAAGGCTTGCATGAAAAAGGCAGTGATGAAAAAGTATCAAGAATTGGTTAAAGATCAACAGAAACTCTCAAATTCTTTGTGCTTCTGTAGAAGCATATATTACTTTGGACGACTGGTAGTTTGTTTATGTTCAACATTCCTTGATCCACCCATTTATTTTCAATTACATGACTAAATGACATGGAAACAGAAGTCCACCAAAACTAAATAGTAGTCACCATAATAGCTGAAAAATGGAAACAACTCTAGGGAACATCAAATGATGAGTGGATAAAAAATTATAAAACAAGTAGTAGTAGCAGTAGAATGAATAAACTATTTTCAGTACTGTAGCTCTGTAGTAGAGTTTGAAGTCAGGGATTTTGATGCCTCTAGAAGCTCTTTTGTTGTACAAGATTGTTTTGGGTATTCTGGTACTGGCATAAAACAGACAGGAGGACCAATGGAACTGATAGAAGACCCAGATATTAATCCACACACCTTTGAACACCTAATTTTTGACAAAGAAGCAAAAAATATCAAGTGGAAAAAAGAAAGCAAGAAAGAAAATAGACCCATATCTATCGCCATGTACAAAACTCAAGTCCAAATGGATCAAAGAACTCAACATAAAGCCAGCCACAGTGAACCTTACAGAAGAGAAAGTGGGAAGTACACTTGAAAGCACTGGCACAGGAGACTACTTCCTAAATATAACCTCAGCAGCACAGACACTGAAATAAACAATTAATCAATCGGACCTCCTTAAACTGAAAAACTTCTGTAAAGCAAAGGACATGGTCAACAAGACAAAACAACTGCCTACAGAATGGGAAAAGATCTTTACTAACCCCACATCAGACAGGTCTGATCTACAAAATATACAAAGAACTCAAAAATTGGTTATCAAAAGAACAAATAATCCAATAAAAAATAGAGTACAGACCTAAACAGAGAACTCTCAACAGAGGAATCTAAAATGGCTGAAAGACACTTATGGAAATGCTCAACATCCTTAGTCATCAGAGAAATGCAAATCAAAACAACTCTGAGATTCCATCTTACACCTGTAACAATGGGGCTGGAGAGAAGGCTCAGTGATTAAGAGCATTGCCTGCTCTTCCAAGGGTCCTGAGTTCAATTCCCAGCAACCACATGGTGGCTCACAACCATCTGTAATGAGGTCTGGTGCCCTCTTCTGGCCAGCAAGCAAACAGGCAGACAGGACACTGTATACATAATAAATAAATAAATATTTTTAAAAAAAGAATGGCCAAGATCAAAAACACTGATGGCAACTTAGGCTGGAGAGGCTGTGGGGTAAAGGGAACACTCCTGCATTGCTGGTGGGAGTATAAGTTGACACAGCCCCTTTGGATGATGATTTCTCAGATAATTAGGGAACAACCTTCCTCAAGACTCAGCAATACAACTTTTTGATATATATCCAAAGGGTGCTCAATTGTGCCACAAGGACATGTGCTCAACTATGTTCATAGCACAGCATTGTTTGTCATAGCCAGAATCTGGAAACAACCTAAATGTCCTTGGGCCAAAGAATGGATAAGAAAAATGTGGTACATTTACACAATGGATTACTACACAGCAGAAAACAATAACGACACCTTGAATTTTGCAGGCAAATGGATGGAGCTAGAAAACATCATTTTGAGTGAGGTAACCCATTCACAGAAAGACAATTATCGCATGTACTCTCTCATAAGTGGTTTTTAAACAAAAAGCAAAGAAAACCAGCCCACACATCACAATCCCAGAGAATCTAGACAACAATGAGGACCCTAAGAGAGAGATACATAGATCTAATCTTCATGGGAAGTAGAAAAAGACAAGATCTCTTCAGTAAATTGGGAGCATGGGGACCTTGGGAGAGGGCTGAAGGGAAGGGGAGAGGAAGGGAGGGGAGCAGAGATAAATGTAGAGCTCAATAAAATCAATAAAAAAAGAGCCCTGGCCTAAGGACCAGACTCTTAAAGAAAAGATAAATAAACTATTGATAAATGTAATATTGTCAAAAAACACAAACAATAAAGCTGTGCACTGTGACAAAACCTTGTAATTCCAATTCTTCGGAGGCTAGGGCAGAAGGATAGCAAATTTGAGGCAACCTAGGTTACAGTAGTGAGACACTTTCTCAATACATATGGTATGATTGTATTTATGTATAATTCTAGAAAATAAAAGATTTATCATAAATGTATAAGAATTGTATGTTGCAGTGCATGATGAAAGTGAGGAACTCATTACAGAGTAGCAGAATGAAACTTTTTGAATTGATATCAATATTCTACACTTTGAAGGTAGTGGAAGTTAATGAATACAGACATTTGTCAAAACTCACCAAGTTGTACTGTGAATAATGGAATATTGTTCTAGTGTTTACATAGCCCAATCATCTAGCTGGTTAATTTATCTTTATGTAATTCAACATAATTAGTTCTTTATGTATTTTAGACACAGTAAACTACCTTATACAAAGCATTAGTACATTTACCTAGGAAAAAGGTGGGCTTAGGTAGCTCAGTTTGGAGCTCTGACAAGAAGTTTGAGTTATAGTGTTATATGGTCAAATTAATTCTTCATAAGCATGCTTTCAGGATCAATATCATCCTTCAGTAACAGAGATAAATTCTTTGGACTGTTCACCAGTTCATGGACTTCAAGTACATCATTTCTATTTCCAGATTCACTAACAAAAATCTATGGTGATTTCATATTTTTTGATTGCACTTAAATTAATTTTCTTGTACAGGTTGTCTGACAGTGTTCAAAAAACTGGTCACAGTGGCCATTTCACTGGGAAATGTGGGGTATTATAGTCTTTAGCTCTCTCCTATACTTTATTTACAAGACTAATGATAGTCATTCCTTTGACAGAGATTTTTTGACTCTTCTTAACTTAAGAGAAAACTGGTCCAAAAATGATGGCCTTGAAGTTAAGGCTATGCTGTAGATACATATGAGTCTTTTTGCACTAACAAATGTAAAACGATTCTAAATGTGACCGACCTCCCAAAGATGACATGCCCTACAAAATACCAACCTTTCCAGGAATACAGAGTTCTCAAGGAGTTCCACATTCATAAAAGTAGCTTCAATTTTCTTGTAGCCAATTCTGCGTAGCATATAGGGAAAGATATTTACAACTGAATCATAAATTAGCATTTTGAATCCTTTCACCTATCCACATAAAAAGCAGAAATGTATAGTGAGCACATTGTGGGACTGGAAAAGAACAATCTAAGCGTTATTAACTGACCAACACTGACTGAATAACTCAATCTCATCATACTCATCTCCTCTTACTTATGTATACATGATCTCTACCATTTTACAGATGTCCAAAGCATGGTAGTTTTCCATATAATTCTGACTGGCATATCGTGAATGTGACCTGCAAGACTGTAGTGTAGAGGATTTTATACTCTTTGGTCAAACATAAAATTTACAATGTTAATAAAGGCTAACTTTGGACTCAAAATGTAATCAAAACCCTAATTCTTTATTCCTTTTCTATCTATCTCCAGTCTTCAAACTTTCCCACTACGTTTGATGCTCAAAAGTAAATATAAAAAGAGGCCCTAGTGTACCACCTAAAATGTAAGTCTGTATCTATGAGCTATTGAATTTATTTTTGCTATATGAAATTAAAATCCAAACAAAAGTACATTTAATTCTTCGGTTGAAACTTCAGAAATTATTCTACTTAATTATCCCTAAAACTTCTCTGATATTCCTCATAAATAATTCCCAGGTGCCCATTCAAAAATTAAAATGATAGAATTTAGAGCTCTAGCAAGTAAAAATGAGATGAATAAAATAAAAACAATAATAGCTCTTTTATTTAAAAGAATTCCCAGAAATGATTTGAATGGGATAAAAAGGACAGGCAGGGACAGAGGGAGTGGATGTAATAGCTCGTAAGTAGGATTTTGAAAATATATAAAATATAATCTCCCAACCGTGCTGCTATGTGTTCAGAAACAAATAATAAAATAGAAAGCAAAATAGACTCCTATCTTAATAATGAGTCCATATGCAAAGCAGCTATTGGATGCACTGCAAAGGAATGTATTCTTCTTTGTATCATTATTACAGGCTCATTCTGTGCCTTCTCTCTCAATGGGTGATCGCAATAAGCCTGAAGGTACAGCTCACTCTTCAGAAAGAGCTTTTAGAGTCATTCCTAAATGTTTGCCTCAGAGCTACCGTTTTAAAAAAACTCTGAGATTTTCTTCATCCTCCCCAAGTAGCTACAGCCCATACTTTTACTGATGGAAGAAAGAAAGAAAAACACCAGCAACGCAATCAAATCACAAAAGCAGTTAAATGAGTGGTTTCATCTGGGACTTGGAATGGTGAGTTAAGTTTTCGTTTCCCCTGAGAAGCTCCAAATTCACTTATTAGGGATTCATGATGGGGTCAGACCTGAAAGGCCAGGACTGAATTCATGCATCCCATAGAGGGTTGAAGCAGACCAGCGAGATGACAGAGGCATGGTTTTGTCACAGGTTTAAAAGACAAGTAACAGCAAGGGAAAAGACTGAGCAGCCTACTCTCCTTATTCTGACTAGTTCTATGAAAGGTAAGCTTGACCACTACTGCAGGCTGTCAACAGAAAAGTCTACTCTTTTCTCCTGTTTCTGTCAGTCTCACCCAAGAGGTAAAATGCAGAGACTGAGTAGAGAGAGAGAACGTTGAGGGGTTTGAATTCTGCTTTTGTTGTTACCCTTATTGACTTCTCTAATACAGAGAGCAGAGATGTGCATAGTTAGCCACCTATAGGCTGGACTGCTACCAAATCAAAAGCTGTCACGAAGCAACCTGGAGGAAAAGCGAAGATAGATGGCCTGAGAGAGTCCCTCAGCCACCTCCTCCCATAAGCAGGCACTGATTAGTAAGGGCATTTCCATGAGCACTGCAAGATTTTTTTCCTTTGCACATGACCTTTAAAACTACCTGATAAGCTATTTGTACTGCCTACCCTACAAGTTTCAATAGATAGAGAGAAGATGAACATTAACCTTAATGGCTAAATTACCAAGTGCCACTCTAAAGGCCTTTCCCCTTGAGAGAAGCCTGTGCAGCAGCCAAACACTCACTCCTTTAAAAAATTAACAGAAAAGCACCAGTGAGACCAAAGCTGCAGTTTTCCAAACTTGGGCCCTTTTAAATATCAACATGATACCTTTGGAGAATATTCAGCTTTAATAAAGCAATCAATAATCTGGTCAAATAAGTGGAAGAATTTTTACTTAAACTTTTTCAAAGAGACATGGGGGGGGTAGAGAGATGGCTCCGTAGTTAAGAGCACTTGCTTTTCTTACAGCAGACCTGAATTCAATTTCAGCACCTACACAGTAGCTCACAAATATCCATGATTACAGTTCCAAATATCCTCTTCTGACCTCTGTGGGTAGCAGGCACAGGAGTTGCGCAGACTTACATTCAGGCAAAACCTTATACATATAAAATAAATAATAGTAATAATAATAATAACAAAAGTTAAAGAGACTGGAAACTATTTTAGCATTTTAAACCCTATCCATCAACATTGCCTGGCACACACTATGCTTGATCATGAGGGTGTGACTGTGAGCAAAATCATTGGTCTCACACTCTAGAGGAGATGCAAACACTAATGAGGGGATCACAGAAATATAGAGTAAATGTGACAGTTGTAATAAATAACAATCTCAATATTCTAGGCTTGAACTCATAATTTTAGAGAAAATGACTATGCAGACATAGTCATTCTATTATAAAGAGAGAGAGAGATCACAGATAGCTCCCTCTCCTGTAGGGAAAGAAAACATAAAACCCAATCCTAGTGATATCATCAATCTCTAGTAAATCAAGTCCAGTGAAACAGCTAGCATATAAGCAACGGAATGGTGCTCACTATTTGGCATCAGTTTGTCTGTCCATTGTGATTTTTCTCATCCATTCATCCAAGAAATTTACAAGTTTTTTGCCATGTACACCAAAATGTGCTAGAACCTGGATAAATAAGGCAATGTCCTTGTCATCAACACATTCACAGTCTACTGAAAGAAACAGATACAAATGATTACAATACAACACAATAATTGCTCTACTAGACAGAACTACAAAGTGCTATGAGAATTCAGAGAGAGAGGGAAAAAAATCTACTTTTCTAATACTTTCTGGGGTCTAATCCATCAAAAAAAATTCCTCACTACACAAGACTAACAGGAAAACACTGGCAGATCATTTGTTGTGTCGCTTGACATTTTAGCAGCAGTCAGGGGCTCCAGCCCAACAAAGGTAGGCAGGCAGTTGAAAAAGGAGCAGTGGCATTAACAAACATAGCACGCCATTCTAAACTCAGTGCACAAGTGAGTTTACTGGCTGGCAACTAGTCCCTAACACCTCATCGCAGAGAAAGCAACAGGCCCTCCAACTCTTCCCACTGCTGGGCAATTACTAAGGATGGATTTGTATCTTTGAAGAAACTGCTCTAACACATCTGTCTCAAGTGCACTTACCTGCCACCCTGGGCCCTTCACAGCCTTTCCATTTCTTCTCCTTTTGAAATAGTTGGAGACAATTCATGTCAAGCAGCTGAGGAGAGCTACTTCTTCACCTCAGTCTACCTGGCATCAAAACACTTTATTTAAGGAGCTGATAATGGGAAGAAGAAACATATTTAAAGAAAATAAGTACTATATCCATTATACATACCATGACTCTTTTAAAATTATCAATTACAGTTAAAACAAGAAATTACAAATAATCATTTATTGAACTGGTCACATTCCTTGCTATACCATGTAAGCAGTTCTAACAAAATACCAGTTGGTCCTTTAGCAGACCGCCAAGTCATCCCTCACTCCAATATAAAGGATCTGAATTGCTCTAAGGGTTATTGCCAAAAAGAATAAAAGAAAGTCCTTGGTCTTTCAAGGGGGGAATTTGTCTTGTTGAAAGTCAAATGACTGTGAGTTTCTAATTTCAAAGCTACTTAAAGTTGAAATATAATCACTTGGAAAATGTTGATATGAATGTCTTCAGAGCAAGTCCCAAAAAGAATACGCACTGAGAGAACGTCATGACATTAGATACTTTTCCCACAATTGCTGAGTGTTCATTAAGATGTTTGTGGATAAATATGTTACCACACATGACCATCAGAAGTCACAGCTCTGCAGTTCAGAGACATAATCCAGGTATTCTGTGTATATATATTTATTTCCAAGATACAAGGACTCCTCATATTGAACCATGTCCAGTACTGATTGAGGTGTCCTTAATTGCCACCCATTTTTCCTGCTACATTTGTGGGATTAAATAGACTATTTCAGTGTGGTAAAAGGAACCAAAATATCCCATTACTGCTTTGCAAAGGTCATTCTTCTGCTTGGAGCTGGGGGTTATTTTTAATCACAGGTTATACATCTTAAAGGCAAGGCCTTTATTGAAACCTTCAGCTCATTTTAAAATGTCTCCAGACATATTGAATAAATCACAGCTCAGGAGTAAAATGAGATGGTAGGTTCAGTACCTTCTTACATGCAAGACCCAAGGGAGCCCCTTTGCAACTGTCCCTACCTCCAATGCAAATTAGCTCCTCACTCAGCCAAGTTCAAGATGATAATGCTCATCTCAGCATACACAGACCAGGAAACTTCAACTCATCAGGGACAATGGTTACGGTTTTCAATAAGATGCGGAAAGGAGCTCAATTTTATGGGTCACTTAAGCCTTCGGTAAGTTTCTCAAGAAGAGAAGCAAAAATATAATGTTCTGATGCTAGGTTCCATGCTGAAAAAAAAAGCAGATGTTAAGATCTATGCTCATGCATGATTGTGAAACTTTTTCTCTTGAGATGCCTCAGTCTAAAAGTTTCTCAAGTGCTGGCTACAATGGCTTTGTCACAGAGACAGCTGGATTTCTTTCATCGCTGAAATTTAAAAAGTCCTGCAGATAAAATCCATATTTGTTGATACTCATAAGGGGTAATATAACTAGTTATACAAATACCTAATTTTATTGGTGCTTCTTCTATCTTTATGATTTACAGCATTGTTTATCCTGATGTTTAAGGTTAAAGCTGTGTTATATACCTGGAGATTATCCACAAATAGGCCAAATTTTGAATTAGATTAAATATTCAGAAGATAAAGTAGCTGCCATCATTTTCATTTGTTTTAGTCTGAATGCCAAATAACAAATAGCTTTCTCCACATCTCAAAATGCAGCATAATGAATCAACTTCCTATGTACTACCCATTTTGTATTTAATATGTTAATATGAATTGCATTTTTAGTTTACAAAAATTTCAGCTGGAAGGTTCAATGCAATAAGAATGCATTAAGTTTGTGTTTGCAGTGGTCCCCCAAGCATCTTATTGCCATCAATTTATGTGCATTCTGAGGAAGCAGCAAATATATTTGACCTACACATAGAGCATGTTCCATGAATTAGAACATTCTCTGCTATCTCTTAACTATCCCTAATGAGACCATCCTGTGAAAGTATCAGCTTTCTCTAAGAGGTAATTAACTTCCCCCTCTTTATCTTGAGCAAAAGAGTATAAAAATGAAATTGTAACAAGTTTTATGCCCGTGAGTTTATGTAACATGTTTTCATCATCATTAATGAAGTCATCATATCTGTTCTATTAACTGAACACTCAAAATCATGTGTTTTATTTTGTATGAAACTGTCTGTGTGCACGCAAATGTGAGGGAGGACTGCAAAGACCTGTCCTGTGGAAGTCATAGGTTAACAATGGGTCTCCTCTTGAATTGCTTCTCTCTACCTAGTGTTTGAGACAGCCTAATTTTGGGTCTCTCAGTGAACCAAGTTTCACTGTTTTAGTCAACTTGGCTGGCTAGTGAACCCCTGAGATCTGCCACTCTCCAAATGTCAGCTCAGTACTTTCAGGTGAGTACCACCATGTCAGGATTTTCTGTGGGTGTGGGTGTCTGTCTTAGGGTTTCTATTGCTATGATGAACACTATAACCAAAAACAACATAAGGAGGAAAAGATTTATTTCAACTTCCGTGTCTGAATCACAGACCATCATGAAGGGAAGTCAGGGCAGGAACTCAAGGCAAAACCTGGCAGCAGGAACTAAAGCAGAGGCTGTGAAGAAGTGCTGCTATATGGCTTGCCTCCCATACCTTGCTCAAACCATTGCTTTATACAACCCAAGACCACCTGTCCAGAAGTTGCACCACACCAAATGGTCTAGGCCCTCCCATATTAATCACAAATCGAGAAAATGCACCACAGGATGTCCACAGACCAATATGGTGAGGACATTTTCTCAATCGAGGTTCCCTCTTCCCAAATGACTCTGGCGGGTGTCAAGTTTACATAGGACTAACCAGCACACTAGTGAATGTACATTGACTTGGTCTGCTGGCTAGTTTTAACTTCACTCAGGTCTTCATGCTTATTTAGCAAGTTCTCTACCTACTGAACGATCTTTCCAGCCCAAACAAGGTGACATTTGTTTAATTACTTTTAATTGAAAACTACAGTTTTACTAAAAATTGTTGCTATAAAATATTTACAGATACCATCACATTCACATATATATCACTCAACTGTTCTGCGGTAGGGAGAAAAAGTTTTAAATTGGGTAGTACTGGGAATAAATTGCCATAGCATTTTTGGTGAACCAATGAGTTACAAATGGGACTTCTGACATTTGATTTGGGATGAAGAGTTGCTCCATTGGAGCAGAGATGATTCAAAAGTAGCTGTATCACCAAAAAACCCATCCCAAAAGTGGGTGGCAACTCATGAACTTTGCAACCCTGAAGCTCTCTGCTGTTTGTAGGCAACTTGAAAAGTCCAAGAAATATCTTCTTTGCAGACTGGCTGGTGAAACTTTGTTCCCTGAGCAGTTGTTCACTGAGTGCTTCTTTAAAGCTGTGAAGGGCTTTTCTAGAATCTTGCACGTTTTCACTTTCTCCAGCTTGTGAATGTTTGTTTATCTCAGGATTTTCATGGGGTGCTTTTTCCCTCCTGCAGGAACTATATCAATGCAAAGGAAACTGCTGTGCAAAAACACTGTCCACAGCTCAAGAAAAAAAAAAAACTTTGTTATGAGACTAGAGAGAGGAAGTTCACTCTGTGCCAGGTTCCTCGTGTCAACAAGACACAACTTTTTTTTCCCCTTGCTGAACCAATGAGCTTTCTTGGGGTTATTTGCAGAAATATGGGAAGAGAATTGCTTACTGGAGTAAAAGGCACTCAAAGATAGTTATCATCAAGGAACTCCGACTCCCATGGGATATGCTTATAAACACTGGACACCTGGAACACACTGCACACCTGCAAGTATATCTACAGTTTAAAAGGCAAGCAATCTTCATGACTAAGTTCAACAAAGCCTCATCTAAACCGTATTATTGCTGTGATTTTCTGCATGGGAGTTGGTATAGTGGATCCTATCAGATTCAAAGACGTCCTGAAGTTATTTTGGTTGTTTTGTTTCCTGTCTTCATCAGCTTCCTTCCTGATGGAATGGTTCAGTCCTCATGAAATGCCTAAATAACAGCACATTCTTTAGGCTTCACCATTTTGTATTTTTGTTTGGTTAGTTGTGTTTTGCTATTGTTGTTTTCCCAACACATTTTTATTGATTATTTGGGAGTTTCACATAATATACCCCAATCACAGTCATCCCAGGTATACCCCCTACACTCTTGTGACCATTCTTCCCCCTACCGCCCCAAAAAAGGAAAAATAAGAAAAGCAAACACCACCAAATCCAATTTGTGTTGCCTCTATACTCACTGGAGCATGGTCACATTCCCAGTGGCCAGTACCTTAAAAAGAACTGAGTCGTTCCCCACCCCCAATCCCACCAGAAGCCATCAACTGTGAAGAGTTATACTTCATGATCTTTATCACAATTTTTAAGAGTTCTTTTCAGTGGTTTTCTGTCTAGACTGTTTCTTCTTTTTTGAAGGGGATGGGGCAGAGGGCCTTCCATGCCTCTCATTCTCAAATGTGAGTCTGCAGTCATTGACACCACTGCAAAAGAACCTTCCTTGCCTTTTACAGTCAGCAGGAGCAGAGATCATGGACTTTCACAGGATTTCTCGCAACAGTATGGATCATGGATATCCACATGGTCTTTGATGATAACATGACCTCCTATGGGGGCACATAACACAAACATTCACTCTGCCTTTAGTGGAAACACAGATGGACATCAACATGGCATCCCGGGGGAGCACAGGCATGGCCTCTGGCCACGGCATGGCTACAGCACAAACATTATAGATATCATAAGAGGCCAGAAGCCATGACAATTACTTCCTTCAGAGTGATTTTAAAAGATTTAAAAGATTTTAAAATATTTGTATTAGGACTGGAGAGATGGATCAGTGTTTAAGAGTATCCCTTACTGTTGCAGAGGACTGTTCAGTTCCCAATACCTACTTGGTGGTTCACAATTACATTTAACTCCAGTTTCAGGGAAATCTGACCACCTCTTCTGACCTCTGCAAGTATGCGGCATGCATGTGTTGCACATAGATACAGATGGCAAAGCATTCATACATATAAAATGAAATAAATTTTAATTTAAAATGTAAAAAATATATACATGTATAATTATACATATTAATAAGAAATGTTCTAACAGTTCCACACATACATACAAGCAACGTCAATGTGCGTTTCTTATATCCAAATATTCTTCTTCAATCCCTGACCCCCAAGTATGTTTGTAGTAAGGTCAATTCTTGCCTAATCAATGATCCATACTTCATTCTAATGGGGCAAATAACAGTTTTGTCTCTCCACAATAACCTTCCAAAAATAATGCAGTATCCTTTAAAATATATCTTCAGATGCAATTTCTAAATTGTTTTTATTGAGCTATATATTTTTCTCTAATCCCCTCCCTTCCATTCCCCTCTCCTTCAACCCTCTCCCAAGGCCCCCATGCTCCAAGTTTACTCAGAAGATCTCGTCTTTTTCTACTGCCCATGTAGATTAGATCCATGTATGTCTCTCTTAGGATCCTCTTTGTTGACTAGGCTCTCTGGGGTTGTGAACACTAGACTGCTTTTCTTTGCTTTATTTGAAAGACATTCACAGAGTAGAAGATGTTCCCTATGAGTCCATCAGAAAGTACAGAAATATAAATTCATGTTATTTGTTTTATTTTGTTTTGCTCAATTCATTTCTTTGTTTGGGAGGGGGGAAAATGCAGAAGAAAAAAGGTCATCAGTCTTTTCCAGACTATAAATTAATAGGCAGGGCAAGAAGGATTGTGGGTTAAATTATCTTATCTCTTTTATGGCAGTGACTGAAACTGATTGTGTTCATTAAAATTCATTTCCCAAAATTAAAACAATTCAAAATTTATAGTGTTACTGCTTAGTTTTCTTTAAATAATTATATGATTTGTTAGTTAAAAAAAAAAGTCTTGGCCGGGTGGTGGGGCATACATGGGAGGCAGCGGCAGGTAGATCTATTTGAGCTTGAGGCCAACCTGGTCTACAGAGAGAATTCCAGGGCAGGCTCAAAGCTACAACGAGAAGAAATCCTATCTCAAAAAAGCAAAAACCAAAGAAAGAAAAAAAGTTGTTCAAAAAATAATAATAATAAATTATAATTCCTTTACTTTAGTTAAATAAGACAATGCAAACTACCATTATATTTAGCAATATTGATTGTACTAACAGATTATGAGAAAAAAATCTTCAGCCAAATATTCACTTTTATCTTTTTTAATTGAATGCCTCATTATTTGATAATTTTTAAAAGTAACCCTCCCAGTTATTTTTGTTATCAGGGTAGCTAGAAAATCTTCAACTTGCTTATGCCATTACAAATTCAGACGAAGAAAGTATCACAGAAATGTTGCTGGAAAATATATAATGTATGTCTCCTAAAATGGAAGTGTTTCCAATTACAAATATACATTTATAAAATACAAGACAATTCTCTCCAGTGCTGTCATCTTTTGCTCTTATCCGTCTATAATATAATTATTTAGCTAGTTACCTAGCTTGATAATTAGTTTTAAAATGAAGAACTATATCTTTAGTAATAATAAACTATTTTTTAAATGCTTTGTTATTCCTCCCAGTAAGAGACAAAGTCTAATATCATACTCTTGAGCCTTGGAAAGTTATTGTGACTGCTTTAGCCAAAAGAATATAGTAGATATGCCTTCTGATTCTGAATTTCTACTGTTGCCCCATGAGTTCTCATTCTAGGAAGCTTTAGCCCTCATATAAAAAGGCCAGCTAAGCTTACATTTCCATGTAGAACAAAACACACATACCAGACAATTGCTCAAACCACCAGCTGTTTGACTCTTTCCAACATAGCAAATAACATAGAATAAGATAATCCCAACTCTAGCTAGTATCTAATTACAATTGTATTTGTTATAAAGCCAGAAACCTGAATAAGAACTGATTAGCTAACTCTAGTCAACTTTCAAATTTACCAACAAAGTAAATTATTGTTTTACATATGATATAAGTGATAAATGCTATACATCAGTGTTCAGTACATGGTTTATTCCATAACCAGAACAATGTCTTATACATCCTTGATTCTTCTTTTGGTATTTAATATAATCTTAATACTAGTAGCCTATTATAATAGGTTAAATAGTAGAATAACATCAACAAATAGTAAATTATGTTCTTAGTAATATATTTTTTTGAATCTTCTCATATTCAAACTAATAAAATACCTGTACCATTATTCACCATAATATACTAAATAAATGTCTTAGGGTTTTTACTGCTGTGAAGATACAACATGACAACAGCAGCTCTTATAAGGGAAAACATTTAATTGGGGCTGGCTTCCAATTTCAGAAGTTTAGTCCATTATCATCATGGCAGGAAGCATGGCAGTGTACAGGCCAACATGGTGCTGGAGAAGGAGCCAAGAGATCTACATCTTGTTCCATAGACAGCAGAAAGAGACGATGCTTCACACTGGGTGTAGCTTGAGCATATATGAAACCTCAAGCCCACTCCACAGTGACACATTTTCTCCAACAAGGCCATACCTATCATACCTCCTAGTAATGCAACTCCCTATGGGCCAAGCATTCAAACACATGAATCTATGGATACCATTTCTATTCAAACCACCACAATGAATAAATTAAAAATGATCAGACATTATTAGATTATGAAAGGCTATACTAATCGGTATCAACACATTCAACCAACAGTTGAAGCTGTATTGAATGTCCTAGGATCCTACTGTATTCAGTCCCAGCACTGAATAAATGGTAGAGCTCAAACACCATAGTGAGGAATAGTATGTAGCTGACCATCTGTTCTCAAAAGTTCTTTACCTCAATTTCTGAGGCAAGTAAGAAGAGAATTTCTATCTTTTCATAAAAATATTATAACCTCTAAAATTTTGCTACTCCATCCTAGGCACCTTTCCAGTTCATATATTTATCACTAGTTTTCTACACTTTTAATCTATTTTCTGTGCCATTACATTGTGAGATGTGAATATGTATATGTATATATATGTTATGTGTCCATACACATATATACACATACATAAAATAAATTGTTTCTAAGATATAAATCATGTCAGTATCTTACTAACAATGTTTCAATCTCTTTTCTCTGTATTTAGAATAAAGTTCACTTGCATCTGTTTACTAATCATATGTCACCTGACCTTTATATCATTATCCATTTTTCAACATCCTATTTATTCAACGCAGTCACTGTTGTCTTCTTTCAGGTCCTGAACTATGAAAAGATAATCCAGCTAACACATTTCTTCACACTCACTGTTTTCCTTCCCTGGAATATCTTTTTCTCAATTATTCTTTATATGAAGGCTTGTTTATCAAAGCTCGCAACTTAACTCACTTTCCTGGAATGGGATTTTATGGTAAATCCATCTAAAGTGGCACCACAATCTCCATTATTACTCCATTTCAATACATAATTATTACTTTCTGCTACTTGGAAAAAGGGACAAAATTTTCAACTGTGCACATTTTTAAATCAAATTTTAAAATATAAATCTTTCTCTTATTTGAAAATAAAGCCCCTCCCAAGAAATGAATAGGATCTACATTATTCACAGTAAACTTGAGTCTTAGCTGTTTGACAAAGGTATACCAGGCCTGGATAAATATATGCTTAAGAATAAATAAATAAATAAATAAATAGTAAGTCATTGTTAGATATTTTTAAAATCTGTAATAGATGTTATTAAAATATTGACAAGAAATTATGATTGTAAATTAGACACAACTAAAAATCTAACAGAAACCTAACTGGAAAAGGCTGGAACATAAAATTATTTAGATTGCTCAGAAAAGTTGGTGAGGATGGATTGTTCATGAATCACTCCGGGCCATTCAACATCATTTATTTTGCCTGAAAATCCTTAATTGTTTCCTTATAGGTTTACTCCCAAAGGCACCATTACAAGTGTCCTATGTTTTTTCATTTTATCCTGTGAAGCTGAGTTAACAATTTTCATATTCAAAACATCCAAATCAAGATGACCTAAGAAAGAGAAATACAATATTGAGAATTAGCTAAAAAGATTTGTGTAGATTTAATGCCCAATATCAGACACAAGGCTGTACACATTTAAATCAAATTTTACTTGATTTCTAGCTATGGTTTTTGTCTTGTAATTTTTTTCCGGGTCGAAAAAAATATTTTTTGAAGATAAAACCTTACACACTTTTGCATTATTTATTGTTCATATCATGGTTAATAGTACCTAAAAGAGTTAAGTAAATTATGATGAATCTCATGATCTAAATCACAATTTTTGAGAACCATTAATCTTTTATTGCCTTTATTTTTCTACATTGGACTTTGAACATCATTTAAAATTTACTATTCTGTCAACGTTAAATAATAAACATCTCACTGGTACTCTAAACACAATAACCAATTGTCTGTGATTCAACAGGAACCAACTTCAGGCAATAGATATGCTTTCTCTGTTCTCTCGAATTATTAATCTTGCCTTGTGCTGTTATAGTTAAAGTTGTAAATAAGATGGTCAGTATAGAACCAAAGATGCACCTGATCTTAGACAAAGGCCTGGAAAATAATATCAAAGATCCTAGATATCCCCAAACATGATAAATGTAAATTTAATCAAGCAAATATTGTATTATATAGTATAAAATAAATACAACATAACAATTGTGTAAAATAAATTATTTATCATATCGTTTTTATTATCGATATTCTTCATATAATTTTAAAAAATGGTTTTTATTGAAATATATGAATATTCATCATGCTAGCTATACTTGAGGTAGAAATTTTTGGAAGTATATCAGTGCATATGCAACCAGAGAAAATAAGAGATGTTGTATTTTTAAGTAATCCTATTATACAGAAGTATATCACTAAAAAGGCAAACATTAATATTAACTAAACTTTGTCTTCCTGCTCTGTAAGCTCCTAATTACAAACTCTGTGCTTTACACAACTCTACATTAACCAATCTAAAAATAAATGTTTTTAATGTTTTGTCTCATATATTCTAAGCACTTTGTGAATATTCATTAGTTTACTTCTACATTCCTCTTGGTAAACCACTTTATCTACTATATAACTGGGTTTCCCAGGAGAAGATATGAAGGACTTCTCTCAAATCTAGTTGAAAAGGAGCATTTCCCCACCATTCTAACACACTAATGTAATGTTCTCCCAGTGCTGAAAAACATTGTGTATCAAACAAGATGAATCCTCTCATGAAAGGACAAACTCCTCCAAGCAGGAATATTGAGGGTTGGGTGAGGAATTTTATAAGCTCAGGGACCCTTTAAAAAA
>JAQHUG010000100.1:5020596-5064335 GCA_028555095.1 Dicrostonyx torquatus
CACACCTTCTTAGGCCGAGATGGAGGGGGGAGGGCCTTGGGCTTTCCACAGGGCCGGGTATCCTGCCCCATATCAGGGAAGTAGGCAGAGGGCAGTGGGGTAGTGGGGGAGCGGGAGGGCCTGGGACAAGGGGAGTAAATGTAAATCTTTCTTTTAACAATAAAAAAAAACCTTAAAAAATGTTAAATCTAAAAAAATTCCTAACACAAACATCCAGGGTATCTGGGACACTATGGAAAGACCAAACATATAAATAATAGAAATACAGGAAGGAAAAAAATACCAGTTTGAAGACCCAAAAATATTTTCAATAAAATTATAGAAGAAAATTTTCTTAACCTAAAGAAAGAGATGCTTAGAAAGGTACAAGAAGCATACAGAACAAGAAATAGATTGGACCAGAAAAAAAGTACTCTTACTTAGTGCATAATAATCAAAACACTAAACATACAGAACAAGGAAGCAATATTAAAAGCTGCAAGGGAAAAGACCATGTAGTATGTAAAAGCAGACCTATTAGAATTACACCTGGCTTCTCAATGGAGACACTAAAACCCAGAAGGGCCTGAACAGAAGTCCTGGAGACTCTAAAAGACCAAAGATAACAGCTCAGGTAGCTATATCCTCTAAAACTTTCCAGCAATGTAGATTAAGAAAATAAGATAGTTCATGATTAAGTGAAATTTAAACAATATATACCTACAAGTCCAACCCTACAGACACACACACCCACACGCACTCACAAACACCACCAACAACAACAACAAAATAACAGGAAGCAGTAATCATTGGTCATTGATATTTCTCAATATTAATGGTCTCGATCCCCCAATAAAAAGACAGGATAACAGGATAGATGTGAAAACAGGATCCATCTTTCTGCTGCATCTGAGGAAAAATTCTTCAAAAAATCTTCTCACGGTAAAGAATTGAAAAAAGGATATTCCAAGAAAATGGACTTAAGAAGCAAGATGGTATTTCCATTTTAATATTTGACAAAATAGACTTTAAACCAATCAGGACCCATATGATCTCAAAGAGACTGAAACAGCAAGCACAGGGCTGGCATGGTTCTGCACCAGGTCTTCTGCATATATATTATAGCTCTTAGCTTAGTATTTTTATGGAACGTCTCACTATGAAAACAAGTAGGTCTTCGATTCTTGTGTCTGCTATAGGGACTATTTTCCTCCTTTTGGATTGCCATGTCCAACTTGGTTATGATAGTTTTTGCTTCATCTTATTATATTTTATTTTGTTGTTTTTTTTTGCTATCTCTTAGAAGCCTGCATTCTCATGAGAGACAGAGAGGGAGCAGGTCTGGAGGAAAGGGAAGGTAGGGAAGGACTGGAAAGAGGAGGGGGACTATAATCGGGATAGACTGTATGAGAAAAGGATCTATGTCTAATAAACAGGAAAATGGGGAAATGAAGGTAAAGAGTCATCTAAAAGTTTAGAAAAATAATTCCTTCTGGGTTGCTCATGAACATTCTTTGTCAGAACCAATTAAATTTCCATAGATAAATATCAAAACCATGAGATACCACCTGTGTGATTGAAAATACTTTTGAGAGACTTCTGTGGCCTCAGCACCTGAAAGGTAAAGGAGTATTACCTAGAGTATGCCTAAAGCTTTACTGGTTTATCACTAAGCAGAAAACTAGCCATAGCATCACATTAAATGTTTCTTAGTGAAGTATAATTTCTATGGTAATGATTATTCTGACCCATCTTTCTAAAAATTATTAGAAAATGCATCATTATGAGAAAAATGTTAGAGGCCACAAAGTCAGTACAATTAAAATCATAAAACAATTCCTCAAATGATGCTACCTATCATAGAGAAATAACTTAGTTCTTTTTTCCCCATGACAGACACATTTTAAGGAACAGAGGGCTTATTTTGACTGACAGTTCCAAAGGTACAGTTCATCATTGTGGGAAGTCAAAGTGACAGGACCTTGAAGAAGCTGGACACATTACATCCACAGTCAAAAAGAAGATGATGAATTGTGGTACTCAGTAAGCTTTCTCCGTTTTATGCAGTCTAGGATCCAAGCCCAAAGAATGATGCCATCCACTTCTAGAGTGGGTCTTCCCCACTCAGTTACCCTAATCAAGAAAATTCACCATAGGCACACCCAAAGACCCATCTCCCAACTGATTATCAAACTAGTTGACAATTGAGATTAACTGTAACAATTGTCCATACTGGGTTTGTAATACACAAAGAGGAGGTGAGAAAAAAGTTTCGCCTCATCTACAGAAATAGAATGATATCTACAAAAGATTATTGTTTGGGCAAAATGTAATAAACTAATGAGGTCAAAAATCACCAATGATGGAAATCTGTTAGAGGTGTAACTAGCCACACAGCTGAAAACTTTATCATGCCACGAAAGCATATATGTACTGAAATATGAGTTGTTACTGTGATTATTAATTTAAGTACATTTTTATTTTTGTTGAAATATACTATTTCTCTATGAGAATTTATAAAAATCAATACAGACAAGTTATTTAGGAATATAGAATATTTATTTGCCATATGTACACTTACATACACTCATACTTTTAAATCTCAACCCAATGAAGTGAAATGCTATTAGTAATTACCATTTTGCAGATGAGAAAACTGATGGTAACAGAAGGTAGGTAATTAATTTGCCTGAGGTCACTTAATTAGGACATTGAAGTTAGAATTTGAGCATAGGTGATGACTCTGGAACATATACTCTTTTCTAATGTTCTGAAGAAAGGGAAGCAGAGGAGAGGAGAAGAGAGGAGAGGGGAGGGGAGGGGAGTGGAGAGAAAGGGAAGAGAGAAGAGGAGAGGAGCAGTACAATCGAGAACATATTATGGAAAAGGGGTCAAAATTTGATGACACCCAAAAAAGTGCCAGTGGAAAACAATAGACAATTAGAAAGACTTTTAGATAAAAGAGCATTATCAGAAGAATTTGAATAAAATAATTTGTATTCTTCTTCACAAAAGACAATTTTGCCAACTCAGAGCCTGGTCAACCAAGTTTAAGGATTTCTCAATAACTTGAAGAATCAGGAAAACTATGGAAAAGAGCTAGCATCAGATGATAAAAATGTGAGAGTTAGAGATGGTAAAGGAGTAGCATGGTGAATGAATGACAATGAGGAGTTAAAATAAGAAGATGAAAAGATAAAAAAAGCACACATTCCATTTGGGAGCTTTTAGTAAAGTCGTACAAGTAACTCTAGAATCTGTGGTTGAGGAAAATGTCAATTTATCAAAGAAAGTAATTATTTTGAGACTATTATATTTAAAATATTCTTTATTCTTTTTAGAAATGCAAATAAAATAAATCCAAGAAATAAAGGACTGAGTGTAACTGGTTATTGTAGGAGAAAAATGAAACTCCCCTCGGATCTATGGAAATGGGAACATTGATGAGGAATCAAGACAGGAAAAAAATAGCCAATAACTGTTGTTAAAGGGTCAAAAGGCATAGGAACTGACACTTTAGACATTCTAACTTGAGTCATAAGTACAGGCTGATTTAAACAGATAATTAATGGTAAAATTCACCATTTGTTTGAGTTCTTGTAAAGAGACCAGATTATAGATCTAAAGGCCTAGGGATCCATTAAGTCTCTGTGGTCATTAAAGCCCCTAATTCTGACTCAAGCTATCAGCCTCCAGGGATTCCACCATACTTGTATAGCTCGAGATACCTCTGCTCTTCCAGAATAGAACTTACTGACAATGGCTCAGACCCATCAAATACACTCCAAGGCTTCCCTTGATACTTCTGCATGTGAACCACACAAGAATTTTCATTACCGTTTTCCATCCAACACATATACCATCTGCTGTAAGCAAAGAGTAGCACTGTTACTGAATGTATCACCAAGATGAAATTCCACAGGAAACAATGTTTATATTATGTTTCTAGTGTTCATATAATACACCTGAGAAAGAGAAGTCAGCAATTTTAAGCTGATTTCCCACGAAGAAAATGTAGGAGAAACATGCTATTAATAATGCTAACTGTTTTATGGGCCTGGTGGAAGAACAGATGGGCTGCGGGTGTTCAAGGAAGCATCCCTAAGCAAGTGAGAAACTACAGAAAGGTGTGAAGAGGTGTCTTTCCCTTTCTGAGGCTTCTGTGGGCATCTGCCACAGTCACATTTGAAACTCCCTTCAGGGAACTGGGGAGTAGAACCTTCGAAGCACACCTGAGGGATTCTTGCCACTTATTGAAGAAGAAAAAAAATTAAGAATGAAAACTACCATCCCACAAACTCCCAGGACATTAACTGTCAGAAAATGGGAAGAAGGAGCAAATAAGATGTTGTTTGATGGATTTTATTGTCTTCTTTCAACTATTAAGTCCTCTAAAATGGTGGAGTGTCAAGATGCATCTGTCAAATAGGATTGCTTATAGTATCTGAGTGCAGACCAAGCCTAATCTTAAGCAATTTATAGCAACAAAACCACTGCAATGGAGAGAGCCACATTCTCGTTGGTCTTGTTTGTACTTGTCCAAATCAGCCATGCAAGACAGTGCCTGCTCTATAATGAGACCATACCAGAAGCAAAATTCTACTCTTGTACCATGCTTAGCATCTTAGCAATACTCATTCCTAGTAGCTTTAAATCATCAGACTACAAAGGAAATTAACAACTGTTCTGTGAGGTTTGCCTTTTCATCTAAAGTACTACCAAGATAAAAGAGAAATGAAAACAAAATATTCTTGGAAATGGAGCAGGACCATGTTTTCTCTGGAACAAGAAAATTAATAATAATAATAATAATAATAATAATAACCATTACTCATTGTCAGGCACAAATAAACCTTTAAAGGAAACATTATATCGCAGCATTCTTCATAAACATGTCAATATCCTAAGTACATACAAATGTTGTTTACTATTATTCCAAAATAGTTTGATCCTATCAGTGTTTGAACCTTTGATTGGTTATCAAATCTTTAGTGAAATGTGGAAACAGAAAAGTCTACCTAGATACCATCAAGGAATATTGACTAATTAAAAATGATGAAACATATTTTTAAAGGTATAAAAATAAACAGAATGCAAAACACTATTGTATACAAATCAAATATAAATGAACATCATTTAAGAACTTGTATTCATAGTATATTTGGCTTAAAATTAGTTAAAATTAAATATAAATTATATTTTAGTGTGTTCTAATGATCAAGATCACTAATGTTGAAAATATCAGAAAACTCTTAGCTGAAACTAATATGAAAAGGCCACTTAGTCTATAGAGTTGACCAATGATTGCCCTCAGCAGGGAAGCAAGGTTATTCAAGTTATCATTTATCGCCACTATGCAGTCTGGATTCCTGGAAATACCCTTGAGACATTCAAGCAGCTTGTACATCATCATCCAATTAGAAAGTGATAGGCAATTAAAAAGAATAAAATCAATAACTTTGTGTTAAATCTAACCACAGAACCATTGTCTGTTCCCTTCTTTGCAAATGGTAATGATTGAATTTCCTTATCCCACATGAACAGCATGCAAAACCATCGCAAAATCCCTCTGCTCTTTCACTCTACATTAATGACTGCAATGATAATGATTGTATTAGTTTATAGAATGAACATGGAACTAGTGTTTTTCCAGAGGCTCTCACAAACTGTGAAATCACTTTCCTATGTCACATTGGCTGCATATGGAAGTTTATGTATGGGACATTAAAAAAGGTAGACTATTTTTAAAAATAGCTATGCTAACCTTTGTAGCACTGCTTTAAACTCTCTTAGAGGAGATGATGTTCCTCTCTTAGGGATAACAATAATTTTTCTATTATTCTTCATCACTGTCTTCTCTCAGGCTCTATACCACTTGCCCACACCCTTGCTCCTTGGAACCACACTGTCAGTCTCTCATATCCAGCAGGACTCTGGTTGATAACATTTGGTCCTCCCATAGACATCAGAAAAGAATAAGAGGTGGGCTAAGACTATAAGACCTCAAAGCTCATCCCCAGTGATGTACTTCCTTCGATAAGGCTACAATTTCTAAAATTTCTGTAATACCCCAAATAGCATCACTAACTAGGGACGAAGTGTTCAAATGCATGAGCCTATATGAGAAATTTCACATTTAAACCACAGCAGTCAATTAATTGATAAATTGATAAATCAAGTCAGTGATCCGTTGTTTAAACATTCTTTTACTTTTAAATATGTTGCTTATTTTACCAGAAAAATCTTGTAATTCTTTAGTCATTATTCATTTTAACCCCTTACTTTCTGTATTCCTACATTCAGACAACTGACCAAGAATAGACATGAAAATCATACAAATGTGTTTGGTGTCATGAAAAACCACATTTAAGTTACCTCCATGGACACCCAGCAATTCTTCTAAATGTCCTTGCTTCATAATGAAGTTTATTTAAAAAGTAGACAATGGTTGGGAATTTTTTTGCATTTCCTCATTTAATTCTTCTACTTGATATAATATGTTTCCTGCCACTACACAAACATTTTGCTGAGCTTCCAACTGAAACCAAAAGAAAAGAGATGACTAAGCCAGAGTACATAAACATTTGACATATTTCTGAATATATGTCAATGAATCAAAACAACAAATTAATGTAAAAAGTGTAAAGCAAAGCATAAAAAGACATTTGGTTCATGTTATTAGCACATAGATCGACTATAGCCATGTTAAGAGAAAGCAAGCAGACTTGAAATACTAAACCATAATGAATCAGTGCAGACTTTTCCTGCTTGGAAACCAATTTTGTCTCACTCTTCCATGTTACCAAAGACCAAAGAAAGCACTTTACCTAGTTTCTCCTGATATTTTCATTACAATTGACTAAGCACACTTCATCCAGTCACTGACCAGGAATCATGGGAAAATATCCTGACAAACATACATGAAGATCTGTGTTGCCTCCTGCCATATGAGCAGAGAGAATCCTGAACTTAGCAGCATTCCTTCCCATCCATAAGTGATACAGTTGCACACAGCTAATGAATCATGCCTGGAGAAGCCAGTATAAATAATTGCCATATCTTAATTTATGTCAAAACAGCTCCCAACTGCATCTCACAAATGCAAGAAAGCATTTCCTTTGCCAAGCCAGCTCTGAATTTCCCCCTTTGGGTCTCGGGGAATTTTTTCTGCATCTCATTGCTTTAGCTCAGCATACCACCCATTTAAGAGTTAACAGGCACAGGTACACTTACTTTAAGCAGGGTAAATTAAGTCCATGTATAAGCTTTTGCACCAACGAGTTTTCTCAGTGGGTTCTTCTAAAGTCATTTAACACAAGAATGTGTGTAATTGTGATACATGGAGACAATTCTCTACAGGAACACTGGGATTCAGTACAAAGTGCATGTAGTGCAGGTGCTGATGTGAGGCTTGCAGGGCTGGACCAAGCCTAAAGGAAATTCCTCCCTGGGAAAAGCAAAAACAAAAACAAAACAAACAGACAAAAAAAAAAAACCAAACAGCCTCTCTAAAATCTGAGTCATCTGAAGTTGGGAGAGTTTCAAAGGAAGCTCTGAAGAGGAAGGGTGAAGAATAACCGTTAATTAGGAGGGCTATTACCACTGGAAGCTTCAGGCAGGCAGGCAGAAACCCCAGTTAAACAGACTCCCAGGCATAAATCAGCAACGCTTACCAGCCACATAGGCAAATTGGCAGGCTTTATAGAAAAGACATGGTTGGCTTCCCAAGTCACACCACTGGAGACTCAGGAATGGAGGAAAATGAGAAGTTGCAGTAGCAGCTGAGATAGCCAAACTGCTAAAACAATGGCCCCCTGGAGACTCCACTGAGCAGGGAAGGAAGCTGGTGGCAGCTAGATCACTCTGGTGTGGGGGGGGAGCATTGTGCCTCACAATGTAATGAACTTATAATTGCACATATTTTTATGAATTTTCAATTAAGTCGCTGGATTCATTTCTTCCTAATTTTGTGCTTCAAGTGCCAGTTTGTCTCTGGGATACTCTCCTGTCTGTTAAGTGTGTGACCAGAAGAACCACCCAGGAACAAACCAGACCTGCTGGCTTGGCCGCTGGGTTTCAGATTCCAGGCACTTTTCTCCAGGAGATTACTTTCACATGCATTTGCAGTTTTCCTCAGACATCTTCTTCTGGGGAAGGTGAGGGCTGCCGCCTGCCCTCCAGCCCTCTGTCGCGGCTCCAGAAAGCCAGTTCCTTTGAACAGGACTGCACTTGCTTTCCGGTCACTAATGGAGAGATGGATTTCCTCACACCCTGATTCAGAGGTGTCTGCGTCTCCCTCAGCCTCTCAACACGCTTCGTCTTCCTTTAGCCAGGCTTCTTACACATATTCTTCTTCACATTTTCCTTTCATGATATACTTTTTAAAAAAAAAGAAAAGAAAAAAAAACACCTTCTATCACCTCACCTCTGCTGACACAGATGACACAGACCTTTCCCTTTCATGAGCAACTGTCACATGTAGGCAAGCAAAGTGCACAATAAGGACAAAAAGCCAAGTTAAAAGTCAGACAAGCCTGAGCTTGAATGCCAGCTCTCAAAGTTACAATCCAGGCAACTTTATAGAAATTTTATCTTTCAAAGGCTCCCCTCATTGGTAAAGTGAACATGCCTATCTGTACATACTCCTTCCTTCATAGGCATTTATAAGGATTAAAACTTAAATAAATAGCAACCACATATATTTGCAGTATACCAGACACTTCTGTAAGTTAACTATATAGATTCATTGAGTTTGGGAGAAATGGAGAGGTTAGTGGATTTGCAAAAGGTAATCAGCTGATAAAGAGGGACAAAATGAACTTCAGAAACCTAGTAACCCCTTGACCTTAACTTCTATACTATAATAATATATTGCATGTAAAAATGTAACAAGAAATAAAGCAAATCATGAATGAGTCAAAGAGATGAAGGGTTTCTCCCAATGTTTGTCTATAAA
Source organism: Dicrostonyx torquatus (assembly GCA_028555095.1). NCBI lineage: Eukaryota > Metazoa > Chordata > Mammalia > Rodentia > Cricetidae > Dicrostonyx > Dicrostonyx torquatus. The sequence continues at coordinate 5,029,532 of JAQHUG010000100.1, forward strand.
ACAAAGTATAGTGTATACCATAAGAATATAAACTTTGGAACAGAAAGGAATTTTTTTTTGCTTTATAAAGCAGAGAGATTTATTTACTCAGCCTTGGATCAGGAAGTTCAAAATGCAAAGCTTATGAGTTCCCCATGTCACATTATAGAGAACAGCATCAAACAGGACAGCAAGTAAGAAGCACACAATGCCAGACTAGACTAGAGAGGCCCAGAGGACCAGCCTTGTTTGTTTGCAAGCTTAGTTATCTTTCAGCATTTGCTTGCTCCTCTTGTAGAGGACCCAGGTTTGGTTGCCAACACCTGTATAAAAGCTCACAACTGCCCACCACTTCAGTTCCATGGGATCTAACATCCCCTTCTGGTCTTTGTGGGCATCACCATGCATGCATAGGGTGCACATTTGCACAGGCAGACACAGCACATAAAATAAATAAATAAAATAAAGGAAATCTTTTTTCAAAAACCCAACATTTGACTGGAGTCCGAGAACTACATCAACTCCTTCCAAATGGAGGTCCTTCAGCAGCTGTTGTATTTCCCACTGGGCTGCGCTTCTTAAAGAACCCACACTGCTTCCCAATACCATGAGCAACACTCTCTAGGTTTGATTAGTTGTTCCTTTTTGAACAACTAATTTAGCTGGTTCTTCTTACTTCCCTGGTTTTTATTAGAATGGAAGGTTCTAGATTTCTGTATCTAGGACAAAGTCACTCTGCATCTGTTCTTTCCCCATGGGTAAAATGGGGACTTTTGTAGCATCATCTTTATGTAATTGCTATGAGGCACAAACAGCATACATACATACAGAGCAAGGACAGCCAGCTTATGTTCATCATTTGACATTTCTTATAGTTTTTAATATTGAAACTTATTTCTAATGGGTCTCACGATCAACCAGTGCAGGAAAAACTTTAAGGACCAAAATCATATCCTAAGCTTCTTAATAAAGCCTTTAACATGATGTTATTCCTGTAAAAATGGTCTCATTAATTAGATCCCTAGCCTTATTGAGCATATACTTGGTCCAGTACTAGGTGAGGTGATGTGGGCTTCCCCTCTGTATGCTGTGAATAGCAGTGGTTAATAAAGGACTGCTTTGAGCCTATAGCAGAGCAGTGCTGAAAGAGCAAGGTGGGGGAAACTAAAGTGAAGGCTGAGAGAAAGAAAGGCAGAGTCAGAGAGAAGCCATGTAGCCCCGCTGAAGCCAGATGGAACTTTACCCGGTAAACCACTGCCACGTGGAGATATGCAGATTACTAGAAATGGGTTAAATTAATATGTAAGAGTTGGCCAAAAATGGACCAAGCAGTGATTTAAGTAATATCATTTCTGTGTGATTGTTACGGGAGTCTGGGCAGCTGGGAAACAAACAAGCGGCATCCCTACAACAGTGAGGTGCTCAAATGCATTATCTCCTTCAAGTCTCACAAATGAAAAACTTTCTATGTTAGATAATAGATTTTATGTTTTCAGGAACGGACTCCTGAATAGGGAACGAGACACATAGTTTATCAGGGACCAGTTTCAACGGGGAAAAACAATTTAATGTTGTTCCTATCCCCTTTATTGGCTAGAAGGAATGTAAGTTTCCTCACCCTCTTTTTCAGATATCCTTGACTCAGTGACTTTTTTTTTCAAATAATTGTGAATATTTGTGCATGTGAGAGCCAGATTCTTCCTCCAGGGCTCAGCTACGTGAATCACCTTGAGAGTCTTCCCTCTGGAACATTTACCCTTGGCTCTTTCTCTCCCTCTTTTCTTTTATTCATCATATTCAAATCTCAGAGGATGTGTGAGGCATGTGATGCAGGACTGTGTGACAATAGTGGTTCTCAGAGGATGTAGGGCCAAAGACGGAAAAATGCAAATCGTGAGTAAAGAAATTAACCCTGAAGCTTTGTTTGAATGGCTGACAACTCATAACGCAGACATGTTGAACCACGTACCTGTTCTCATTATTTTCATGATTGTGGCTTTATAATTGCTTCTGATGAAAAGTGAGGAGATGAAAATTCAACACTGAAACACAACCAACAAACCCTGGTTGTGTGGAAAATGTACTTTACTAAAGAATTTCTTTCCCAGACAAAAAGATGACAATAATGGGTTTGCCACTATTGAATTCAAAGAAATTGAACTCAGCTTCTCTCTGTAGTTCAAGTTTCCAGCAAATAATCTACAGTGTAAATGTAGCATGGTTCTTTACTGAACATATAGTGGTGTGTTGTGAATAGGATATAAATTAAGGGTACACTTTTCTCTCTGAGTCTATATGTAAGCAACTTCTAGCTCCCTCTGCACTATTGCTCTATTTCCATGTGTAGAGTGAGATGCTTTGAAAGAAAGCCATGGAAACTGTCATCTGGTCCAGCAGTGTTCAAACACTATGGGGGGAGCAGTAATACTATGTGGCACTTTAATTGAGTTTAGGTTGATACTACAATTCAGAAAATATCAATTTCTATTACCTCCATTAAGGCTAAGCTATTGAATGTAGCAGTCTGAGGTAGAAAAGGTTGGAAGCCACACACTGTGTTAGGCCTGCTTAAAGAACCACCTGCAGTTGTTTTAATCCTATTCCCAGAACAATTGACAACTCAATAATCTAATTGGACCATTTCTAATTACCAAAACAGGCAGCATTATTCAATCCATGCGATCTGCTGGACTATCTATTAGACATTTTGTTTATCTTGTTGCATTTAATCCTCACAAGAACTTTGCAAAGTACAAGACATGACCTTAAGTTTATAGATTTGTCAACTGGCAGTCAGGGGCATTAAGGAATTTACCCCCAGGTCACAAGCCTTCTAAATTATCCATCATAGAGTGGATATGGTCTGTTTGGATGTAAAGTCTATGCCCTTTCATGTGTGATATGCTGTGAAGAAAAGAAATGATCACTTTCAGTGGGATTTTCTTGATTTCTTGACAGAGGTTTTTACACTTCCCCAATATCCATTCTGCTGGCATGATTACCAATAGTAAATTTATATCAAAGAGGGATGGAAAATCCCTAGCTTTGCCACTTCTTAGTTGTAAAATTTTAGATAAGATGGTCACCTTTCAGTCTTAATTCTTTCACCTCTAAAATGGGGCTGTTAATTATAGTAGATAGTCTATCAAATTCAAAGAACAGGTTTAGTGACATCACAGATGTAATGGATCTGGCATACACTAAGTGCTCGACAAAACTTAGCTATGATTATTAGTATATTCTATGATAGGTTATCATGTAAAATAAAGAAATTCTCTGTCTTCTTGACACACATGGCTTAGAACTCTAGTACAAATGCAACTGTAGTATCTATCCCCTAGCATTCCTGAAAACTATGTTCTAGCTACCATGCTTATCAGCTTAAATAGGGCTTCAGACCCTCAAAGATCTACTACATCAGAGGAAAAAGGAAGCCTTAGAGAAAGAAAGATCTCAGAGTTTTAAACTGAACAGAATAGTGTTCTCCCCAAATAATACAATCCACAGAATGAGTCCTTCAATGCATCTGCCTTAGGCATCTATTCACATTTCAGAATCTTTCCTTGTAGTTATGTTCCCTGAGAACCTAGTCATTAGGTCATATCTCACACAGACAGTTTAAGTCTTTTTAACAATATCCTGTCTCATTGACACTACAAGGATCTGCACACTTTCAAATCCTTTGCAAGGAGACAGATTCTAAAGTTAACTTACACCAAAGCCAAATCTTTAGCCCCCACACTAAAATATTTAGTATGCATGCACAACACAGCTATGCCTGTCATATGTTTTTAATTACAATACTGCTGCTTTTTGCTATAAAGCAATTGAACATACTTTATTTCAACAAGTTAAGCAGAATTAAGGTTCATAAAGAATGAGCCTCATTCCCAGGGTCAAACAGCTTAGAAACATTGAAGTATCCAATTTATAAAGCTGTGTTTAAGAAAATATTCCATAACAAACAAAAATGTTTCTGTTTTTTGCTTTTATTTTAGAGAGAGTGAGGAGGAAACTATGAAGTAGGATAAGTAGGGAAGTAGGGGATATCTGGGAGAGTTGATGGAAGGGAAAGAATATAATCAAAATATATTGTACGAAAAAAGGTAATTAAAAATTTATCCTATATGCTAAAGAAAACATTGGAATTTGGAAATTGAAATTTGGAAGAAGAAAGATTATTGCATAATTTTGTTGTGTTGGCAACCATTTACACTAAGTGCTTAGGACAAAAAGATCCCTGCCCTAAAGGCAGTATCACAGTGTGCAAGCAGCACTGTCTCCTAAAGCAGCTTCATAAAGGGAAAGAATATGATGAGAACTAGGTACTTCAAACACAAAAGGAAAACCAGATTGGTATCTCCAGCAACTCCCAACCTCTCACTCTCTGCTATAGCCTGTAAAATTACTTCTATTTGTTCCAATATACCATCTTTTGTCTTTCCTTCAGGCCTTCGCATGGACTATTAGTTCCCCCTAAAATATTCCAGTCTGCCACTTTACCTGTTTTAATCTCATTTATCCTTCTTATCTCTCTAAAACATCATTCTACCCAAAAGCGTTTCCTGGCCACCCCCTTCCACATTGTGAAGTAGTAGATATTGCTATCCGTAATCAAAATTGATACAGTTCAGATCCCAGTTCAGGACACACACTAATGTAATTGCCCACTTGACTATCCACTCATCCAAAGCAAACAGGAAACTTACTATAGGAGAAAAAACATATTTTCCTTCCTTCTTTCTTTCTATTTTCTTTTGTTGTTGTTGTTGTTGTTTGGGGGTGCAGGGTTTCTTTGTTTAGTAACATACTTCCTCCAACAAGGACAAGCTTTCTAATCCTAGCCAAACAGTTCCACTAACTGGGGACCAAGAATGAAAATACAAGAGTCTATGGGGGCATTCTCTTTCAAATCCCCAGAGTGTCATAAACTGTCAAGCCCTGGATATTTCTCAACTTATTGCCCTGTGACTAAATAACAGACAACCTCTGTGGCAGATTTCTGAGCTCATCTGTATTAGAAACACATCCATTCCACCCATACGCACACCACTCAAACAATATGTACTCCTCCAGGAGCTCAACATATGTAACACTTTATCCTCTCCTTGCTTATAAATGTGAGAACAAGGAATTTCTTAACAGTTTGTCGAAAGAAAAAAAAAACAATTTGGTGGTGTAAAAATTTGGGCTCCCTGTACAGCTTAGTGGTCTTTCTGTTTAGAATCCTCCCTACCATCCTCACAAGTACTAGCAAGGATCCAAATTCCTTCCTACTATAATCATGCTGATCATGAGAGCCATCACAACACCAGAGAGTCTTCCTTTCCTGATAAAATCTCTTGGGGATCTTTGGTTCCTTCCTCTGGAGTTTAATATCTGAATTATTTTGTTTTCTCCTAAAAAACTGTTTCTTAAAGAGACTGAGAAAAAATTTCACAGGCTAAACTAGTTGCTAAACATTGATATCTGCCTTATTCCTTTTTCCCTAGGAGTTATCAAATGATAAGGAACAAATGCTTTCTTATCCCAAAGGAATGAAGTAGTAAAGGAGAGGCTTACCATTTTTTTGGGATATAGCTCTTTCTGAAATCCTTCATATAATATCATATAAGCAACAATGGTATAGACTGAATATTATGAAAATAAAATTCTCCATATTCTACTCTTTGAACTCAGGCTTCCTCTAGTCTGTATCTAAGCATTCATGGTTAGCTACATAAGCTACTCTTGGATTTGAAAATTTTAATATCTGAGAATACCGAGATGCCAGCCGTCTGTAGACAGTGGTCTGAATACTGATAAGAAAGAGAGGACATGTGCCCTTTCAATTCTTCTTCCTTATGATTTTCTGATCTAAATATGGCACATGTAGTTATTCGTTATGTAATTAAAATGTATATATTTGAAGCAATGTGATGCACTAATTCTAAAGCAACACAAATATTTAAATCGGTATGAAAAAGCAGTCTCTCCAAGATACTGCAGACTAAAAACATGTGCTAAAGCCCCTGGCAAAATTTTATATTTATGCAGTAAAATAATTTAGACATTTTTGCAACCTTTTGACTCAAAAATTCATTCTTTATATTTAAATTCTCCCTGCACTTACTCTTGCACAAGACAACTAGATAATAGAAGAATAAATTAAATCAACACAACCAATCAGCTATGTATCACAAATCATCTCCTTATCCAGGTAGATGCAGCCTTAACCTTGCACAGACTGTTCAAGATAAATTTATCAAAATGATGTTTATAGTGGCATCTGCCCTGTGTATAGAAAAGAATCATGTTTTTTATTAAGTTTATCATAACATATGGAGTCTCATATAAAAAATAGATTCCTTCTTGCTTCATAATCAATACTAGCACTACAGAGAATCATGTTCCCAGCTCATAAGACCCGTTTTCTAGCCTCATCTCTGTTTCTACCAAGTTGTGGATTCCGTAGAAACCACTTTTTCTCTCTAGGCTTCCCTTGATTCAACTGAAAATGAATGCAGTTGTGCTAAACCAATTGTTTCTATGCTATGATCCCTAGACATTAGTCTGTGACAAAAAGTCATTACTATCTAAACAAAACACAAGATGAAGAAAATACAACAAAATTTTAACTGAGCTAAAATGTTCAGTTTTTAAATTCTAGATGTCTAGCTTTTTTTTATATTGGACAAAAGTGATCATTATTTTTATATAGTGGTAATAGAAATACTAATAATTGTTTACTAACTTCACTAGGGGCAAAAGAAAAACATTGGCAAGACTATATTGTTTTTCATGTATTGACTTTGTTTTGTTTTATTGCAGTTAAAAAGGTAATTAAGGTGGAGAATGGTGACTGTGATCCTTGTGACCAATTGTCAGATGGAAGAGTCTGGGGTAGCATCAGGAATGAGGCTAATGCCTGTAGAACACTGTAGGATTGTCCTAGTTGCCATAATTTAGCTACAAGAAACTGCCCACTGTGGGTGGCACCATTCCCTTCCCAGGTTCTGGATAGTATTACCCAGTTTTCCTCATTTTTAGAATTAACATTTAAATATGTGGTCTTAAGAACTGAACTGCCATTCTGAGCATTTATTCTAGAAGCATCTGCAAAAAGATATGTACAATTAAATTGAAATAGAAAGTGGTGGTGATGGGGGAGTTCAAGGAAAGGGAATGGGGTAGATTTTATCAAAACATATTCTATGTATACGTAAAATTCTCAAGCAATTAAAAAATTCTAAAGTATTTTGTGAGTTTTCTTTAACCAAATCAATTCAAATTTTAATAAGCTCTAATCCACCTGCCTGAATGTTGGTTACCTCTTAAATTGAAAGACTCGACTATGGCTCGTGGCCTCCCTCTCTCTCTCTCTCTCTCTCTCTCTCTCTCTCTCTCTCTCTCACACACACACACACACACACACACACACACACACACACACACACACACAAACAAGCATACGCACAAGAAGGGACAAAGATAGATGAAGATTCTTGATTTCATATAACTGAAGATTTGAGGTTCTCAATAGTATATAATTTAAACAAATCAACAAGCCTCCCTTTTATCAGTGATAAACATTCAGTTTTCAAATATACCCACCTTGTCTTCATTACAGTGGGAAAACCCACTTTTTAATACACAATGGACAATGGTACTACTATCTCATATAAATACAATGCTGTATGGTTCCTAGAAATATTTTCAATATCTCCTTTTGCTTTCTTTTAGTATTCTTGTTTTTAAATTTTATTTATTTTGTATTCCTACCACAGTTTCCCCTCCCTCTTCTCCTCCCAGCCCCTCCCTCCCTTCTCTCTGTCCTCCCCCATCCACTCTTCTACTCCACCTCCATTTCTATTCTTCCCATGGGTATCAACAAAATATAGCATATTATGTTGCGGTAAGACTAAGCAACTTTCTTGTATGAAGGTTGGGCAAGGCAATCCTGTATGAGGAATAAGATCCCAAAAGCTAGAAAAAGAGCCGGAGACAGCCGCTGCTCCCAGTGTTAGGAATCCCACAAGAAGATCAAGCTACGCAACTGTAACATACCTGCAGAGGGCCTAAGTTAGTTCTATGCAGGCTTCCTGGTTCTCGATTCAGTCTCTGTGAGCCCCTATGACCCCAGGTTAGTTGATTCTGTGGATTTGCTTGTGGTGCCCTTGATCCTTCTGAATGCTACAATCCTTCCTTCCTCTCTTTAGCAGGACTCCCTGAACTCAGCCTAATGCTTGACTGTGGGTCTGCATTTGTTTCCATCAATTACTGGATGAAAGGTCTCTGATGACAATTGGGGTAGTCACCAATGCATGAGTATAGCAAAATATTGTTAGGCATTATTACACTGACATTTTTCCCCCCAGACATATTTGGTTCTACCCTAGGTCTCTGAGCCATCCAGCCTCTGGGTCCTGGTACTCCAGGCTGTATCAGGGATAGGTTCACTCTAGATGCATGGGTCTCAGGTTGAAACAGTCATTGGTTGGCGTAGTTTTTTTTTTTTTTAACTCTTTTGGCTCTTTCGGGGGCTGTCACTCAGCTTCCAAATAAATACATAGAGGTTTGTTCTTTTTTCCTTTTTTTATTCTTTTTTGGTTTTCGAGACAGGGTTTCTATGTAGCTTTGGAGCCTGTCCTGGAACTAGCTCTTGTAGACCAGGCTGGCCTCGAACTCACAGAGATCTGCCTGCCTCTGCCTCCTGAGTGCTGGGTTCAAAGGCATGTGCCACCGCCACCCTCAAAGGCTTGATCTTTTTTTTATAAATGCCCAACCATAGCTTGGATTGTTTCTTGCCAGCTTTTCTTAAATTAACCCATCTATCTTTTGCCTCTGAGCTTTTACCATTCTCTATTTCTGTATACCTTTCTTTACTTCTTACTCCTTGGCTTTCTATGTAACTGGGTGGCTGGACCCTGGAGTTTTTCTCCTTATCCTGCTCCTTGATTCCCTCTTCACACTCCTCCTATTTATTCTCTCTGGCTGCCCGCCCAGCCTGTCCTTTCTTCTGCCTGGCTATGGGGCGTTCAGGTCCTTTTTAGACCAATCAGGTGTTTTAGACAGGCATAGTAACACAGCTTTACAGAGTTAAACAAATGTACCATAAAAGAATGCAATATATCCTTGCATCATTAAACAAATATTTTACAGCATAAACAAATGTAACAAATCTTCAACTAATATTCCTTAATGGCTGTCCACTCCCACAATCTCTGTGCCACCCTCTCCCCAGCACATCCCATAGACAAGACAAACTGTAGGTTGAAGCTTATATGCTTGGGTTGGTTTTCCAATTCCTCCACTGGAAGTCTTGCCTGGTCACAGGAGTTGGCCAGTTCAGTCTATATAGTATTTTTAGGAGTCTTAGGTGGGTCAACTTGTAAATTCCTGGGAGTTTCCCTTGGCCAAGTTTCTACATGACCCTAAAATGACTCCCTTTCCAGTGGGCTCTTTCTGTACTCTCCTTCTCCTCACCCCAAGCTGATCCCTCATTTTCCCATTCCCACTCACCCCCAGCCCACCCATAAAATCTCTTCTATTTTCTCTTCCCAGAAAGATACAAGTGTCCCCCTCCACTTGAGACTTCCTTATTATTTAGCATCTTGGGGTCTGTGGATTGTAACATTGTTATCTTTTACTTTACAGATAATATTCACTTATAAGTAAATACATAACATATTTGTCTTTCTAGATCTGGCTTATTTCACTTGGGATGTTTTCTAGTTCCATCCATCTACCTGCAAATTTCATGTCATTTTTTTTAAACAGCCAAGGAACACTCCAATGTATAAATACACCACTTTTTGTCTATCAGTTTTTTTGGTTGAGGGACATCTAGGTTGTTTCCAGTTTCTAGATATTACAAATAAAACTTCTATGTACATAGTTGAGCAAGTGTTCTTGTGGTAAGATATTAGTGTCCCTTTGGCCATAGAATGGTATAACTGGGTCTTGAGGTATATCAATTGCCAATTTTCTGAGAAATCATCATATTGATTTTCAAAACGGGTGTACAAGTTTGTACTCTCTCCAGCAATGGAGCAGTGTTCCACTTGCTTCTCATCCTTGTCAGCATGAGCTGTCATTTGTGGTTTTGAACTTATCCATTCTAACAGGTGTTATCACTTGTGCTTTTGATCTTAGACATTCTGACAGGTGTAAGGAACAGTCATCTTGATGTGCAATTCCCTGATGGCTAAGGATGTTGAACATTTCTTTAAGTGTTTCTCATCCATTCAATGGTGCGGAAGATGTGTCTGTATTCTGTCAATCATGTTTTAAGTAAATGCTGATTGGCCAGGTAGGAAGTATAGACAGGTCAACCAGACAGGAAGTAGAGGCAGGACGAGGAGAAAGTCTGGGAAGCAGGAAGCTTCCCTGGCATTCCTGCGTAGATCTCCAAGGAAGCAGCATGTGTCCCTGTCCCAGCTGAGAAAAGGTACTGGCCATGTGGCTGACAATGGGTTAATATAAGTTATGGGAGCTGGTAGGAAGACTGAGCTAATGGGCCAATCAGTGTATAACTTAATGTAGAGTCTCTGTGTGATTTTCTTTGGGGCTTGCCAGCTGTGGGGTACTGGGTGGGACAGAAACCCCAACGAGCAGGCCCCTCATTGTTACAATTCAAGATTCTTCTGTTGAGACTTCTCTATTTAGATCTGTACTCCATTTTTAAATGGATTATTTGGGTTCTTTTTGATATCTAGTTTCTTGAGTTCTTTGTCTATTTGGAGATCATCCCTCTATCCGATGTGTAGTTTGTGAAGATCTTTTCCCATCCTATAGGCTGTCATTTTGTCTTGTTGACCATGTACTTTGCTTTACAGAAGCTTCTCAGTTTCAGGAGGTCCCATTTATTAATTGTCACTCTCAGTGTCTGTGCTGCTGATGTTATAGTTAGAAAGTGGTCTCCTGTGCCCATGCATTCAAGGCTACTTCCCACTTCCTCTTCTATGAGGGTCAATGTGGCTGGATTTCTGTTGAAATCTTCTATCCACTTGGACTTGAACTTTGTACAGAGTGTATGATTCAATGCAAACCCCATGTTGCTTTGAGGGGATTTTGTTTGTTTTAGTTCTTTTTTTTCAAGACAGGGTTTCTCTGTGTAGCGATAAATGTCCTGGAACTCATTTTGTAAGCTGGCCTCGAACTCACAAAGATCCACCTGTCTCTGTCTCCTGAGTGCTGGGATTAAAGGCGTGTACCACCACCACCTGGCCTCTATGTGATTTTTATTTCTGTAACTATGTAGTAAAGCTTAAAATCAGATGTTTTGAAATTTCCAGGAGTTCTTTTATTGTACAGGATTGTTTTAGCTATCCTGTGTTTTTTTTATTTTTCCATATGAAGTTGAGTATTGTTCTTTCAATGTCTGTAAAGAATTGTGTTGGGATTCTAATGGGGATTGCACTAAATCTATAGATTGTTTTTGGTAAGATGGCCATTTTTACTGTTAATTCTACCAATCCATGAGCATGGAAGACCTTTCCATCCTCTGATATCTTCTCCAATTTCCTTCTTCAAAAATTTTAAGTTCCTATAAAACAGGTGTTTCACTTATTTGGTTAGAGTTACCCCCCCAATACACACACACACACACACACACACACACACACACACAAGATATTTAATGTTATTTTTAGCTAATGTGAAGAGGATTGTTTCCATGATTTCTTTCTCAGTCCATTTATTGTATGTATATAGTAGGGCAACTGTTTTGCTTTGTTAGTTAATCTTATATCTAGCCACTTTACTAAAGTTGTTTATAAGCTGTAGTTCACTGGTAGAATTTTTAGGGTCGCCTATTATATACTATCATATCATCTGTGAAGAATGATACTTTAACTTCTTTTTTAAATTATTTGTATACTCTTGATTTAATTTAGTTGTCTGTTGTTCCAGCTAGAACTTTGAGTATCATATTGAAAAGATATGGAGAGAATGGTCAGCCTTGTCTTGTTCCTGATTTTAGCGGAATTGCTTTGAGTTTCTCACCATTTAATTTGGTGTTGGCTATAGGCTTGCTGTATAATGCTATATATGTATATATGATGTTCCTTGTATCCCCATTCTGTCCAAGAATTTTAGCATGAAGAGATGTTGGATTTTGTCAAATGCTTTTTCAGTGTTTATTGCAATGATCATATGGGTTTTTTCTTTCAGGTTGTTTATATGGTAGGTTATAGTGACAGATTTTCATATGTTGAACCATTTCTGCATTTCTGGGAGGACTATGTAGTATGCTTTTCCATCTTTTGATTCCTGTTAGCTTACCTAGATTTTCCATTTCCAGAATTCCCTTGGTTTGTGTTTTCTTTATTGTTTCTGTTTCCATTTTTAGGTCTTGAACTGTTCTATTCACTTCCATTGACTAATTTTTCTTTATTTTCTTGGCATTATTTATGATATTTATTGATTTCCTCCAAATTTTTGATTGTCTTTTCCTTGATTTCTTCTTTAACGATTTCTATCATCATCATAAAGTTGGTTTTAAGATGGTATACATATGCTTCAGCGGTGTTGGAAAATTTAGGACTTGCTGTAGTGGGATGGCTGGGCTCTGGTGGTGACACATTGCTCTGCCTACTGTTATTTGGGTTCTTATACTTATTTCGGCATAGGGATTTGGAGTGATATAGGTCTAGGTGCCAATTTCTGGACTTGCTTTTTTTGAATGCGTATTTAATTTTTTAGTTTCTGTCTCCTCTATGGTCTTCTGGATCCTATAGTCTGTGATTAAGTAGAGGGTCTCTACCCACATTGGAGGATATACGTTTGATGGCCTGGATGGACTCTGGTCCAGCAGGGAGTTGCTGTCAAAGTTTGGGGCTGGAGTTTTGGCTATGTATGTGTGTGTCCTCTAATCTGGCCTGAGTTTCTCTGGGGATCAGATACTGACCTGGATTCTGCTGGGATGGAAGCTTTCTGCTTGGTTTTCAGCAAATAAGCTTGATCTCTAAGGCTCAGGATGCTGGTCTGTCTTCTGAGAATCATGATTCTTGCCTGGCCTTTGATAGAGTGGAAGGCTTCTGCGAGGAGTATGGACAGGATACGATGATAAGTAGTAAAGGAGAAATTGGAGTTATACTGGGCAAGCAGGGGCAGGCTGGGGGATCAGTATTACCCCCAAGAAACTGTTCTGGCTTCTGGTAGAAGATGAGGCTTCTGTCAGAGGTCTGGGTCTAGGCATGGTGACAAGAGGTTAGGATTATGTTTGGTAGGCATGGGTGGGACGATGGGAGTGGCTTCCATGAGAGGTCGGGTCCAGGATATGGTGATGAGGAGAAGAAGAGCAATTGGAGTTGTGCTGTGCAAGTGTGGGCATGATGGGATTCTGGATGCTGGCCTGGCCTCTGGTGGAAGAGGAGGCTTCTGACAGAGGTGTGGGCTGGGATATGGGGGCAAGGAAAGGAGAGGCAATTGGGGTTATATTGGGCAGTCACACAAAGGGTGAGGGGAGTCTTAATTGGGGTTCAGGATGTTGGCCTTGACTCTGGGGAGTCAGGGGCTTCATCACAGGCTATATTTTTCTTATCAGAACTTTCCTTAGCAAGTTGGGTTTCCCAAACACGAAATAGCACTAGCATACAATAGTGCATAAGTCAGAATAGCCATTGTCCTAAAAAATAGGCTATATTATTCAAATTTTAAATATTGTTGTTTTGGGAAAATATTGGCCAGCTTACGCTTACAAGCAGTCCCCCAAAGGACCTTTCATAGTTTTTGTTTGGGTTTGTGAGCACATGCTTTCATAGACACATTTATTTTTAAAATATACTACTCCATGCTCACCATTAAATGGTATGTCTATAACACATTGTCTCTCTCCTTAAAACTCAGAGGCCATCATAGAAGACGGGATAAAAATATCGTAAGAGCTGGAGGTCAGGAAAGGTTTAGGCACAAATTTATCTTCTAGAAATGATAGGACCCTGTAATCAAGAATGCACAGCTCCCATGGTTGTCTATCAAAGACTCACACAAGATCAAGTCAGTCAACACTCAAGCATGGATTAGTGAAAGGTCCATGAGCCCCCACTCCTGGCTGAAGAGTTGTTGTCATTAATGGATACTAGGAGAAGGAGAGTTAGTTTGCCTTAAAAGTGTGGTTTATAGTAGGTCAATATCATGCCCCAGTAGGTGAACCCAAAACCAGGAGATTGTTGGCAATTGTTCTTATTGGATGAGAACATTGGACTGAGTGAAATTGTTAAAAAAAAAACATTCAGAGACATGAATTTAGGAGGGTTGTTGGGAGGATGAAGGGTAGATCTGGGAGGAGTCAGACAGAGGAGTAGAGAAGTGAATATGATCAAAGCACATTGTATGTAGGTATGGAATCCTCAAAAAATTAATACAAATACTACATTTAAATCTATTTTAAGTCAAACATTGATTGACTACACTGAATGTGATTATGGTGTTTTACAAACACTTCACATATAGATAAATTCTATAAGGTATATGTAATGTGTCTCATATCTGAAGGCAATAAGTCTTTCAAGTGAAAGGGGGTGTCAAAATCTTGATTGAGGCTTGAAGACATGACACAGTGTTAAGAGCATATGCTGCTCTCACAGGGAACTTGCATTCGATTCCTAACACCCACATGATGGCTCACAACCATCCAAAACTCTAGTTCTTGGAGATCCAATGCACTTTTCTTACCTCTGCCAGCCCTTCATGCATATGGTGCACACAAATACTTATAGGCAAAACACTCATACACATAAAATAATAAAAATGTAAGATGTTTCATCTGAATAGGTATTGTGGATGATAAAATCTAAGTAAGAAAGGGACTCTTTGCTATTCAGATTCAAAGATATTTGAAATAATGAGGTATTTCCTCAAGTGAAAGTCTTTAAGCCCAAAATTGCACTTCAATATGGAAACACTATTAGAAAAATAATGGTGTTTTATTAATTATTATCTTTCAAATAGTGGATAAAATCTGAATATTAAGTGAGTAATAAGCTTTCTTCAAGTGATTCTAAACTATTTGCTTCTTTCTACTATATAACAAAGCAAAGGATCACCAGAAGCAATAAGGTAGTCCTCACATAGCAGCCCAGTACATGGCATTCAATGACTGCTTATTCACTGTCAGAGTGTATAAGCAAAAGGTAGAATTAAGATTCAGTGTACAGAAATAGCAGCTACTAGTAGTTACCCTATGATAGAAGACATGAACTGCTCCTATCTTCAGGCAAGCCAGCATGTCTGATCCTTTTAGTCCGGAAGAAGAGTATTTGGGTATTTAATTTTTGGGGGTTTTTTGGAGACAGGGTTTCTTTGTTGGGTAGTTAATTTAATCCCAGACATTGCTCACCAGAAAGAGGATTTGATATTTTGTCTGCAGACAAAAGAAACTCCAAGTTGATAGTTTCTGCCTGACTTGGGAAGAGGTCAGGTGATTGTTTAAGGATAGCCAGATGTTCTCCAAGGAGAAGTCAAGGATGTCTGAATTTGTCACTAATTTTAGGTTTCTAATGTTTTAATTATGTAAAACCACTGATTAAGAAAGATAACTGTCACAGCACTGAATAAAAAGTATGTAAACAGTTCAACTGCATATTATATTACAAAGGGTCTGCAGCAGGCAAAACTTTTCATTGAAGATTCAGTGATCTCAAAAGAAGAAAACACTTGTTTCTCGTCCCACCCCAGGAGCCATAGCAAAACAAACAGCTCATTCAGGGAACCTATAGCAAAATACAAACACCCCCCTGATGTATGGTCATAAACCATATCTTTGGGTACAACTCAATTGCTACAGTTGGATGCTGAGCCCTTCCAAACCACCATGTAAGAAACCAAAAGATTCAATGAATTCATCTACAATTAGGGATTCATAATCTCACCCTCTCTCATAATATCTTCATAAGAAATCTTTCTGAAAAAGGAACCATCCTTACTAACTGGTGATGCAATAACCACTTTCCTAGTAATCTCAGTGGGCTCAGAAAAGAAGCATGTCAGTAGACTTCACCAGAGTGTCAGCCAGAAAAAGGCACTTGACTAACCAGAAGCCACTTAGAATCATTCCAAAGTTGGGTCCTAAACAGCTGGACTCTGAACAGCTTCAACTAATTTAGAAGTGGATATCCCTGACTCCTCTGGGAAAGAGGAGTTTCCTTGTTTGTTAACATCAAATAATTATGTTGCTCAAAGCCAACACAACTTGAGAATATAGAAAACTGCACCTAGATCTGAAAGCCCGGTAAAAATCCCCAGTTCTAAGCTATGAAGAAGATTATTGGCAAAGAGAATCCTTAAATTACCCTCTTAGCATGTGTCTTCTCGGCAAAGCACCAAATGGCCCTTTCTTCACTAGCCAAACTAATGGGGAAAGAATACATCCACAGATGGCAACAAGACCTGTATTGAAACAATCATTATAATCTTCTCTCCTACCAATGCTTTTTCCATACATCAAGCAGCTATCAAAATACCAGAAAAATACCCAGAAGGCACACAGCAGAAGGGAGGTGTGGTCTGGCAAGTCAAAGTCTGGATGGTTATTCCTGAGTAATTAAAAGCTGGCTTATACATCAGTCCTTCTTAACCTTACATATAGGGCCAGTTCCTGCCTAGTTTTATGCTGCTTGTTAATTCTCCCTCATAAATACTACAATTATTGAGTATTCTGATGCTATGTGTGTAGTATTAGGTAGAATAATGATCCTTGGTAAAATTTCTCTAAACTCTGGAACTTATGAAGGTATTAACTAATGTGATGAAAATAGAAGTTGTGATTTAAGCTAAAGAACTTAACATGTGGAGATTATCACATGTTTTCAAGGTGGAATTCAATATAATCTCAGAAGTCTCTGCATGTGGAAGACCAAGGCAAATCAAAAGTGACTACAAAAGAATCATTAGAGAAATGCATTATTGCTGGTTTAGAGATGGAGAAAGGAGATCATAAATAAAGAAAAAAACCTTTATAATAATCTAAGATGCTTTTAAAAATGTTATAAATGGATTCCCCCCTATATCATTTGCATGGGAACACAATCCTGGCAACACCTTGTTCCTAACTCAAAGAGAAATATTTCACATAAACAGATATACAAATGCTGGATGATAATTATTTAAATTTTAATAAGATTAAATTTCTTATTAAATTTCTTTAGTTGGTATGATATGTATTTAGTGGTTTTAGTTTTTTGTTGTCTTTCAATTTTTAAATGTTTCAGTGACAAAGAATAGTATAGGTATAAACAAATTATATATATATATATATACACTATGAACATTAGTCAAAACTTCCTGTATATACTTTCTGAATTCCCTTCCAACCTTCTTCCAATTCTCTTAACACCGAGCTATCTAGTGTCCTTATTTTTGACTTTAATATGTCCATGTATTGTTTTAAAAATTCACTATATAGGCATGCAGAATAATTCAAAAAGGAAATTTAGTGTTTCTGATACTTTTTACTTTTATATAGATGACATTATATTCTATATGCTATCTTAATATCTGCTTTGTTATTCATATTTTAAATAAATATTTGCATTTTCTGCTGTGAGACAATGCTCTTGTACCCTGTAAAGACCAGCCCACAGATAACAATCCCAAAGAACTTAGACAACAATGAGGTCCCTAAGGGAGACACATACATGGATCTAATATACATGGGAAGTAGAAAAAGGCAATATCTCCTGAGTAAAATGGGAGCATGGGGACCTTGGGGGAGGGGAGAGGCAAGGAGGGGAGCAGAGAAAAATGTAGAGCTCAATAAAAATAAATAAAAAAAGAAAAAATGAATAAATAAAATGCGGATTGGCCAGTATCCAGGCAGCAAATATAGGTGGAGCAATAAGAGTAGGAGAATTCTGGGAAGAGGAAAAGTTCAGTCTGCACTTGTCATCCAGATATAGAGGAAGCAAGGTGAGACTGCCTTGCTGATAAAAGGTGTCAAGACTTATGGCTAGCACAGACAAGAATTATAGGCTAATATAAGTTATGAGAGTTAATAAGAAGCCTGAGCTAATAGGCCAACCAGTTTATAATTAATGTAAACCTCTGTGTGTTTCTTTGGGATTGAATAGTTGTGGGACTGGGCAAGACAGAAACCCTGTCAACAATTTTCCATATTCATTCCTAGTGACATTTCAATTTCAGTTTTGGTACAGTGACCATACTACAGCATTATGGAACTATATCAGGATTGATTTGACTATCATCTTTCTTACATGTGAGCTTAGAATGGTTCTGCTGTTTTGAGGTAAAATAATGTTTCAAAGAACAACTTACACAGGTATATATCTCGTGCTTTGCTGAAAAAGTTTCTTTTAGATTTAGAATAAAATATAAACTTCTTAAAATACAAAGCCTATGAATTATTATTAGGTGTATTAATTCTTTATTGTCACTATGATAAATACCATGATCAGGTAACTTAAAGAACTAAAAGTTTATTTGGATTTATAGTTTCAGAGTAATAGTCTTTGATGCTGAGGAGGCATGGCAGCAGATGGCCAGACCAGAAAGTTAACACATGTCCATCGAGACACAACAAGCAGACAACTCAAAGTGGAAGTTAGGCATGATTATAAACTGTCAAAGCCAGCCCCCCAAGACATACTTCCTCCAGAAATGCCCTACTTCCTGCCAAACAGTACCACCTCCCTGGACCAAGTATTCAAATACATGGGGGGACATTTCTTATTCAAAATACCACACTGTGTTCGATCAAATTATATTTTGTTGTTTTAACTTGAGAAGGGAACCTTGCTAAATAACCCAGGCTGGCCTGAAATTTCTATATACTACCAGGCTATGCTAGATTTAGTCATCTGTTGTAGGAGGGCCCACTTGTTCATCCTGGCTACCCAGCTAGCTTAGCCCCGAGATAACCACACAGAAATTGTATTAATTAAATCACTGCTTAGCCCATTAGTTCTAGCCTCTTATTGGCTAACTCTCACATTTTTATTTAACCCATTTCTATTAGTCTGTATGTATGTCACCACGTGGCAGTGGCTTACCAGGAAAGATTCAGCATGTCTGTCTCTGGTGGCTCCATGGCCTTCCTCTGACACTGCTTTCTTCCTCAAATCTATAAATAATTTTTGGCTCTAAGAGTCACATTATATATTTAGTAGGTTGTTTTTTTATAATTTACAACACATATACAGCCTTTCTAGTGAACACTCAAGACATCTGATTCATATTAAGTCATTCAGTATTTCTTTTTAAATAAAAACTTAAAATGTGTTTTAAAAGAAGGACTAGATCCCCCACGATCTCAGAGAAAGTCTGAAATACAGCTGAAATACAGGCTGTGACTGCACAGAGAGGACCTAGAGAGGTGAGTGATCACTCACATAGCAGGACACCCCAATCCTTAGGCCCTCAGTACCAGGACAAGACCCCAGGCCCCTCCCCCACCTGAATCAGCTACTCTAGCCAGCCAACAGGCAAACTTTCTACAAATAGGATGCTCTAACACCCCCACAAGTCACACTCTGCCCCCAAAACTTCCTATCCCTGACAGCCTCAGGAGAACTCTAAAGCACAGACAGTGACTGCATAAAGTGAATCAAGAAATGAGTGATGACCTACACAGCACCCCACTCTCTAGGCCCTCAGTACCAAGCAAAACCCAGGGCTCCTCCCCTGCCAGCCTCAGTTTCTCTAGTCAGCCATCAGGCAAGCTTCCTGCAGGTAGACTGTTCCAAAACACCCACCCCATAGATGTGGTCCTTTAAGATATGAGTCAAATGCCACCCCAACACCCTCCAATATGCCCCCCAGCAACCTCAGAGGAACTCTGAAGCACAGGCTGCAACTGCACAAAGAGGACAAAGAAAAGAACTCTGAAACACAGGCTGTTATTGCACAGAGAAGACCAAGAGAGTGGATCAAGAGAGCAAACCAAGATAGTGGACCAAGAAAGCTTGACAAGAGAATCCTCAGCAACTCCCCAAGACACAGACAGTGACAGTACAGAGCAGACCAAGAACGGTTCCCAAAGCCACAGATAGCAACTTCAAGGACTGGACAAAGAGACAAAGACACTGCCAGCACCAATTATAGGAGGAGATAGGTAGGTGCCAATGCAAGACTTCATTTAAAAACCTAAACAGCAACATGGTAACATCAGAACCCAGTGGTCATACAACAGGAAGATTTGATCATCCTAACCCAGAAGAAACAGAAGAAAACAATTTTAAATGTAACTTTATGAGAATGTTGGAGACCATTAAAAAGGAAATAAAAATTTTTCTTAAAGAAATGGAGGAAAAGCCAAACAAAAATTTGGAAGAAATCAATAAATCTCTTTAAGAAACCCAAGAAAAAACAAACAGGTGAAGCAAATAGTTCAAGACTTGAACACTGAAAAAGAGGCAATAAGAAAAAAAAAACCAAGGGAATTGTGGATTTGGAAAATCTGGGTAAACAAATGGAAACGACAGAGGCAAGAATAAACAACAGAATACAAGAGATGGAAGAGAGAATCTCATGTGTTGAAGATACTATAGAGGAAATAGATTCATCAGTCAAAGAAAATGTTAAACCCAACAAATTCTTAACACAAACATCCAGGAAATCTGGGACACCATGTAAAGACCAAACCTAAGAATAATAGGGGTAGAAGAAGGAAAGGAACTCTAGCTCAAAGGCACAGAAAATATATTCAACAAAACCATAGAAGAAAACTTTCCCAACAAAGAAGGATATCCATATGAAGGTATAAGAAGCTTACAGAACACCAAATAAACTGGACCAAAAAAAAAGTTGTCTCCCCATATAATAATCAAAATGCAAAACATACAGAATAAACAAAGAACATTATGAGATGCAAAGGAAAAAAGGCCAAATAACATATGAAGGCAGACCTATCACAATTACACCTGACTTCTCAATGAAAACTATGAGAGCCAGAAGGTCCAGGACAAAAGTCCTGCAGATATTAAGACCGCAGATGTAAGCCCAGATTACTATACCCAGGAAAGTTTTCAATCACCGTCTATGGAGAAAATAAGATATTCCATGACAAAACCAGATTTAAACAATGCCTATCCACAAATCCAGCCCTAAAGAAAGTACTAGAAGGAAAACACCAACCAAAGGAAGCTAACTGCACTCACAAAAACACAGGCAACAGATAACCTCTCACTAGCAAATACCAAAGAAGGGAAGCACACAAACACAACCACCAAAAAATAACAGGAATTAACAATCAGTGGTCATTAATATCTCTTAATATCAATGGACTCAATTCACCTATAAAAAGACACAAGCTAACAGAATGGATACAAAAGCAAGATCCATCTTCTGCTATAAACAAGAAACACACCTCAACCTCAAAGACAGACACTACCTCAGAGTAAAGGGTTGGGAAAAGATTTTTCAGTCAAATGGATGTAAGAAACAAGTGGGTGTGGCTATTCTAATATCTAACAAAATAGACTTCAAACTAAAATCAATCAGAAGAGTTGGAAAAGGACAATTCATACTCATCACAGGAAAAAAAATCCATCAAGATGAAGCGTCAATCTTGAACATCTATGCCCCAAATATAAGAGCATAAACATATGAAAAAAAACATTATTAAAGCTTAAATCACACATCAAACCCCACACACCATTAATAGGAGACTTCAACACCCCACTATCTTCAATGGAAAGGTCAACCAGACAGAAACTTAACAGAGAAATAAGAGAAGTAACAGATGTTATGACTTAAATGGACTTAACAAATATCTATAGAACATTTCACCCAAACACAAAAGAATATATCTTCTCAGAACCACCTGAAACCTTCTCAAAAATTGATCACATACTCAGTAACAAAGCAAACCTCAACAGATACAGAAAAATGGAATAATCCCCCGTATCTTGTAGAATCACCATGGTTTAAAGTTAGAATTTAACAACAACACTAGTGGCAGAAAGTCTACAAACTCATGGAAATTGAACAGTGCTCAACTAAATCATCCCTGGAAGAAAGAAATTAAAGACTTCCTAGAATTGAATGAAAATGAACGCACAATGTGGGACACTATGAGAGCAGTGCTAAGAGGAAAGTTCATAACGGTAAGTGCCTACATGAAGAAGGTGGAGAAATCTCACACCGGTGACTTAAGAGCATACCTGAAAGCTCTAGAACAAAAAGAAACAGACTCACCCAGTAGAAGTATACTACAGAAAATAATCAAATTAAGGGCTGAAATGAATAAAATATAAACAAAGAAAACAATACAATGAAACTAAGAACTGGGTCTTTGAAAAAATCAACAAGACAGGCAAATCCTTATCCAAACTATTCAAAAGGTAGAGAGAGAACATCTAAATTAACAAAATCAGAAATGAAAAGGTGAACATATCAACAGACAAGGAGGAAATCCAGAGAGTCATTAGGTCATACTACAAAAACTTGTACTCCAGAAAATTGGAAAATGTAAAAGAAGTGAACAATTTTCTGGATGGGCACCACATAACAAAATTAAATCACAACCAGGTGAAAAATTTAAATAGACCTATAACCTGCAATGAAATATAAATAGTCATCAAAAGCCCCCAACCAAAGAAAGCCCAGAGTCAGATGGTTTCCGTGCATAATTCTACCAGAACTTCAAAGAGCTAATAACTATACTCCTCAAATTGTTCCACATAATAGAAACAGAAGAAACATTGGCAAACCCTTTTTATGAGGCTACAGTTACCCTGATACTGAAACCACACAAAGACACAAGCAAGAAAGAGAATTACAGACCAATTTCCCTCCTGAACAAAGATACAAGATCAATTCAAAAAAATCAGTAGACCTCCTATATACAAATGATAAACTGAGAAAGAAATCAGAGAAATATCACCCTTTACATTAGCCACCAATAGTATAAAATATCTTAGGATAACACTAACCAAAGAAGTGAAAGACCTGTTTGACAAGAACTTTAAGTGGTTGTAGAAGGAAATTGAAGAAGATACCAGAAAATGGAAAGATCTCCCATGCCCTTTGATAGGTAGGATCAGCATAACAAAAATGGCAATCTTACCAAAAGCGATCTATAGATTTGATGATATCCCTATCTAAATCGCAACACAATTATTCACAAACCTCAAAAGAACAATAATTAACTTCATATGGAAAAAGAAAAAAAATAGGACAGCCAAAACAATCCTGTACACTAAAGGAACTTTCAGACATCTCTGACATCAAGATCTATTATGGAGCAACAGTAATGAAAACAGTCTGGTATTAGCATAAAGGCAAACAGGTTGACCAATGGAAACAAATTGAAAACCTGGATATTAATTCACACACTAAGTACACCTGATTTTTGACAAAGAAGATAAAATTATACAATGGAAAAAAGAAAGCATCTTCAACAAATGGTGCTGGAATAACTTGATGTCAACATGTAGAAGAATGAAAATAGACCCATATCTATCCCCATGCACAAAACTCAAGTCCAAATTGATTAAAGACATCAATATAAATCCAATCACAATTAACCTGATAGAAGAGAAAGTGGAAAGTACCCCTCAACACATGGGCACAGGCGACTACTTCTTACATATAACATCAGTAGCACAGACACTGAGAGCAACAATAAATAAATTGGACCTCCTGAAACTGAGAAACTTCTGTAAAGCAAAGGACACAGTCAATAAGACAAAATAGCAGCCTACAATCAGACCAAGGTCTAATCTCCAAAATATATTAAAAACTCAAGAAACTAGACATTAAAATACCAAATAATCCAATTAAAATGGGGTACATATCTAAACAGAAGAATTCTCAACAGAAGAATTTCAAATGACTGAAAGACACTTAAGGAAATCTTCAACATCCTTAGCCATCTGAAAAATGCAAATCAAAAGACTCTGCAATACCATATTACATCAGTCAGAATGGCTAAGGCCAAAAACACTAATAATAGCTTATGCTGAAGAGGATGCATAGTAAGGGGAACGCTCCTCCATTGCTGGTGGGAATGTAAACTTGTACAACCCACTTTGGAAATCAGTATGGCATTTTCTCAGAAAATTGGGAAACAACCTACCTCAGGATCCAGCAATACCACTCTTGGGAATATACCCAAGAGATGCCCTATCATACTATAAAAGCATGATGGGGATACCCACTGAAACAGCCTACCTGAGCTAATGGGAGCTCACCAACTCTGTCCGGACAGGGAAGGAACCAGCCAGCATAGGAGCAAAGTAGGCCCTCTGAATGTGGGTGACAGTTGTATGGCTGGGGCAAACTATGGGGCCACTGGCAGTGGCACCAGGATTTATCCCTACTGCTTGTACTGGCTTTTTGGAAGTAATTTTCTTTGGAGGGATACCTTGCTCAGCCTAAATATACTAGGGACGGCCTTGGTCCTTCCTCAAAGCAATATGCCTTTCCCTCTTTGAGGGAGATGGAATGAGGTGGGGTGGAAGGTGGAGGCAACTGGAGGAGAGGGGAGTGAAAACTGGGATTGGTATGTAAAAATGAAAAAAGAAGTTTTTAAGAAAATAAATTTAAAACTAAATAAAAGAAGGACTATATAAAGCATGAGCAAAATTTTTAAAATTATACTGGAATAAAAGAGGCTGTTAAATAGGAATATAAAACTCTGAATCTGGCCAGGAGGTGGTGCCTTTAATTCCAGCAATCAGGAGGCTGAGGCAGGTAGATTTCTGTGAGTTCAAAGTCAGACTGATCTACAGGCTCCAAAGCTATATAGAAACCCTGCCTTGTAAAACAAACAAACAAACAAAATCTCAGAATCTATAAATAAATCTTTGATAAACTTGGCTGCATAAAAATTTAAACCCTTTATAAGGCCAAATAATTACTACTAAAATGCAGAAGACAAATGACAGAGTAAAAAATGTTTGTTTAACATCTAAAAGAAAAATTAATTATTTCATATTTCAAGAGCTATTAAAATTCAGTGAGAAAAATCAAGTAAATAACAAATGAGTAAAAGATAGAATAAGAAATTCAAATTACCAATAAACATACACATCATACTCTAACTCACTATACTTAAATACAAAATGAATAAATACAAAATGAATAAATACAAAAACAATAATATATTCCACTTATCAGATTGATAAAGACTATGACAGTTTGAACACTTTAAAATCAAGGTATTAGCATATGCGTGTACATAAATAATATAAATGCATAGAAAGCTTCTAAAGTGATACATAGAAACCTTAACAGTGAAACCTAACTAGAGTAGTTAATGAAGGAATACATTTTGACTTTTCCTCTGTTCTAGAGTCTGTTGGTATGATTAAAAAAAAAACCCTGACCAAAAACAACTTGGGAACGTATTGTTTGGCTTACACTTTCATGTCATAGTCCATCATTGAAGGATGTGGGATGTCCTTCTGTACATGTGTTGCTTTTATTGGTTGAATAATAAGTCTGTTTCAGCCAATGGCTTAGCATAGCAAACCCAGGTGGGAAATCTGAATGGAGATAGAGAGACAGAGAGTAGGCAGAGTCAGGGAGATCATGTAGCTGCCAAAGGAGAGCGCGCTAGAACCTTATCAGTGAGGCATAGCCTCATGGCAATATAGAGTCATAGAAATGAGTTAATTTAAAATATAAAAGTTAGCTAGGAATATGCTTGAGTTATTGGCCAGTGTTGTAATTAATACTTTCCGTGTCTGGGTAGCAGGGAAACATAAGAGCAGTCTCCTTTTACAGGACTTCAGGGCAGGAACTCAAGAAGAATCTTGAAGTACAAACCATAGAGGGACACTACGTGCCAGTTCACTCACAGGACCAGGTTTAGTTTGCTTCCTTAGTGAGCCTAGGATCATCTAAGGATGATACTGCCCACAGCAGGTTGGCTCTCCATGCATCCATTAATAAACAACATAATCTCCCACAGACATGGCCACAGGCCAATCTGTTCTAGATAACTTTTCAATTGAGATTCTCCTGGCAAACTACTGTAATCAGTGTCAAGTTCATAATTAATACAAAAACATCACCCTTTGCTTTTTTAACAATTCGATTTTTAAACACGAGTAAAGTTACATTTTAAATGCAAAAAAGGTAGTTGATAATAAGAACAACAATAGTAAGAATAAATGACAGGGAAAAAGAGTCTGTAAGGATAGGTGTAAGGGCAATAGAACACATCATATATGAAAGTATAAAGGGAAATACTGAAAGCAGAAGGGCACAGCAGGGATGGAGGAGGGAGCAGAGACATGAGGAGGTGCAGAGAACCAACGAAATATGAATATTATTAAAATGTGATGAGGAAACTTATTTTTTGATGAATTTGGTGTTAGGCAGGAAAGAAAGGAGAGGGGAATGCTAAGATCCAAGTTTATTTCAAGCTGCTGTTTTCTTACTGCACCAGAGACAGTATCCATATAGAGATGAGGAACAAAGTGGCTGTGAGGCCATAGGCTCCTCAGTGTGGAGATAAGGTGCCTAATTATTCATGCTTATTTTTATGCTGAAACTATTGCCACATTACATTCTGCACTGTAATATTCTAGGTTAATTTGGCAATTTTCATTTTCATACACATTAATTGTAATTGCACTTTAACTTTTAATCCTTTTCTGAGGATTACAGGTGGAAAGCATTATCACTAACTGTTTACCAAGTAAACAAACATTTAGAACAGGTTTATTAATATAACATGAAAGAAAACAGACATCTGCTAGAAAAAAATATGTTTTGAGAAATTCCGACAGGATTAAGTCTCTTTTTCTTCCAGCTGCACCTGTAAATTCTTAAGCTTCACCCAAATGCTGAGACACTGCCCGCTTGTTCGAATAAGGCATATAGCCTACAGGTTGAGAGCAAAGAGGAAAGTTGTGCCATCCTGCTGTTTTGAACCACCCCTCCCCCAGGCTCTTTGACTTTGTGGCCATTTTTACTTGAGAATATTGCTTAACTTTCCTGAGTCCAACCTCCCTTTCATTATCTATAAAATGGAAACAATGAAAAAACCAAGAGAATCTCTTAGAAAAATTAAGCAAGGTGAGTAACACATAAAGTGCTTAATGAATTAACAGGAAGATGGTAAATAATCTGTAAGTGTGAATAATCAATTATTTTTCAAAAATCTTGTACTATATTAAGATCATGTGAGGGGTAATATCCCCTCTTATGAGGCAGCTAAGTGGAAGAACATGCAAGTTCCAAGCTTCCTATATTGTTCCTATATTTATTGGCAACTATTCATCCAGCTTCACCATCAAAATAAAAAATGTACAGCAGTAAAGCTCCAATACACAAAATGTTTCTTGCCAACAGTCCAACAAGTAACGGAACAGTTTTTTCACACCATATTTTTTTTATTGATTATTTGGGAGTTCCTCATAATGCACCCTGATCACACTCATTTCTCAGCCCTCCTAGATCCACTCCGCACCCTAGAGCTTTCTCCCCCAAAACAAATAAAGAAAAAAATGCACCAAGTCCACTTTGTGTTGCCCATATGCTCACTGGAGCATGGTCAAACTTTCAGTGGCCAGCACATTATGAAGACAGAGTCTTCACTAGGCTTCTTGCTTCCCAGAATTCTCCTATTCTCCTTGCCCTGCCTCTACTTCCTGTCTGGTTGTCCCACCTATACATCCAGCCTGACTAATGGCCAATCAGCATTTATTTAAAACATAATTGACAGAATGTAGAATTGTCCTACACTAAACAACATCAGACTCTTGCGTTCATCTCGTGTTCATCATGGGCAGCTGTGATGAGCTGATACCTGAATACCTCAACTATATCTGTGGCTTGATTGACTACAGTACCTACCCCTGAGGATCTCCTGAGAAAAGCAAAATCTTGAAAGTTATCTATAGAAAACCATTTTGAAGAAATACCTTGAGTTTGTCTCTTATGTGGCAGAAGACAAAGAGAACTAGAAAGAACCTAAAGCTTGGTATCCAAGAAGATTCCACTAACCTGTGATGCCTCCTTGATCTGCTGCTCCACACTTCTCAGTCTGGAGATGAGATGACTTCCATGTCAAAGTATGTGTCTCATGCTAAGGAGACACCGAATCCATCCACTACATCACTGGTCAGAGCAAAAAGCAGGTGACAACCTGCCTTTGTGGAGCATGTGCAGAAGTGGAGTTTCGAAGTAGTGTATATGACTGAGCCTATTAATTAGTACTAAGTACAGAAGCTTAAAGAATTTAATGGAAACAACCTGTCTCAATGACTAAGGAGAGCCTGGAGCTACCAGAGAATGAGGAGGAGGAGAAAAATAAATGGAAGAGAACAAGGCAAAGTTTGAGAGTCTCTGTAAGCTCATGAAGGAGATCTTGGATAAGAAGGTTGAGAAGGTGACAATCTCCAGCAGTCATATCTACAGGCTATTGTATTGTGAGCAGCACATACAACATGGAATGGATCATGAAGGTACAGGAATTTTGAAACAACTCTACAATAGACCACATGCTATTCCTAAACACCAACACCAACCACCCCATTATGGAGACCATGCAGAACACCAAGAAGGACAAAAATGACAAAGCCATCGAGGACCTAGAGGTGCTGCTGTTTGCAACTGCTCTTCTCTCCTCTTCCTTCTCCCTTGAGGATCTCAAGGCCCATTGCCATGGTATCTATTACATGATCAAACTAGGTCTAGGCACTGAGGAAGGTGAGGTGCCAACGGAGGAGCCCAGCGCTGCTGTTCCTGATGAGATTCTTTCACTTGAGGGTAACTAGGATGCACCTTACATGGAAGAAGTAGATTAGAGATCTTTCTGGAAGCTGGAACCCTCTGTATAGTTTTCCCATGGCTTTCCCATACCTGTCTGGCTTTCTTGTCTATTAGTTTTCTTCTATCCTGTCCTTGGTGACTTAATGAGGGAAACCCTCACCCTCACAGAATAGCAGTTTTGAGTGTTAGTATCGGGGTGGTTGCATTGTTTTGAAATTAAAATTATCAAAAATAAAAGAAATGCAGATTTTTAAGTACAGTAAATATTATTTAAGGATAGTTCTTAATACAATGTAACATCATAGGCCCTTCTTCATTAACATATTTTCATTTGTTTCAAACCCCTTGTGTTATTCTCTGAAGCCTAAGGTATGAGGGCTGAACCATTAAAAATTAACTTCATTTTAGAAAATAATCTTCAGCTAACAGAGAATTTCCAGTCATAGGATAACTAAGAATTGCACACCTGGAAGTGAATAAGCATGAGTCTGAAATAAGGCAAACCTGTGTGGAAAATACTACCATGTTAACTACTGGTAAAGTAAAATTAGAGCACGAAAAAGGCACGAGGAAATAATCCTCTCTTCAATAAGTACTCCTCAGAAAACTGAATCACATATGTCAAAGAATGGAAATGGATACAAACCTTACACCAAAGTGAACTCAAGATGGATAAAATATGCAAATATAAAATAGAAGAGCACAGAATGCCTAGAAGAGAACAAGGGAAGATAACAAGATCCTTGACACTGGTCCTGACCACTGCCACATGTACAGGCAACAAAACAGAAAGAAATGGGACTGCATCAAACAAAGATTCTCCATAACAAATGAGAAATTGACTAAAATGACACAATCTATGGATCAGAAAACTGCTTACAAACCCTATAACTTACAAGACTTTTAGTTTCAAAGTATATGGAGAATTCATACAACTCGAGTAGAAAAGTAACCCAATTCAAGAGCCAGCCAGATACCTAAATAGCTATTTCTCCAAAGAAGACAAAGAAATAGACAGGAACAAAGGGTTTAATATCACTAATCATGAAGAAAATGCATGTCAAGATCACAAGGAGATATTACCCAACTTCAGTAAGAATGACTATTGTTAAAGAGAAAAAAGATAACAAATACTGACAGAAAAGGAAATCATTATACACTTCTGGTACGAATGTAAATCAATTCAAACATTATGAAAAACAGTATCAATGCCCTAAAAAAACTTGAAAATAGATTTATTATATAACCCAGCAATCATACTGTTGAATATATATGTATGTATAAAATGAAATGTACATATGTATAAAATGAAAACAGTCTATCAAAAACACACTTGTAGCCTCGTGTTTAATTTATTATTCACAGTAACTAAGAAATTCAAACAACCAAACTGTCCAACAATTAGTGAATGCTAAAAAGTATGGAATATAGAAACAGATTATCTATGCTTAAAAAGAGACAGAAACTATAGTATTCATCCAAAAATGACATACAAGACACAGAAAAAAAAACATCCTTGTGTATAGGTACCACGTTTTCTTTATGAATTCATCAGTTGATTGGCACATAAACTGATCAGGTTTGGGCTACTGTGAAGAGTATGGTAAATAACATCAATAACAAGTATTTCTGTAGCATACTGACTTAGTTTCCCTTGACTATATACCCAGAAGTGGAAATGTTGAATCATAAAATGATTCATTTCTTAACTACTTTTTATTGAAAACAGATTCTCCTCTAACACAATACATCTCCCTTCACTCCTCTCAGCTCCTTCTGATCCTCTCTCCTGTATCAGGCTTTCTCAGATCACAATTCCCCAAATCATGACATGGAGACTTATTATTAGTTATGAATCTTATACTTGTCCCACTAGCTCTAATAAGTCAATGTAACCTGGTTCTCTTCATCATCTAGGTTTTGCCTTGGTGCTTTCTACCTTTCCTTCCTTCCTTATGTCCTACTTTCCTGCTTCTTCCATGTCTGGCTGGCAGCTCCCCGGCTAGCTGATCCCAGGCACTTCCCCCTCTTTCTCCTTCACTCTTTCCTTTCTTGAGCCTAAATTCCTCCTACTATTTATACTCTCTGCCCACCAGCCCTGTTTATCCCTCTATTTATCTATTGGCCATTCAGCTTTTTATAGGACCAATCAGGTACCTTAGGCAGGCAAGGCAAAACACCAACACATCTTTTCCTAATTAAATAAATGCAGCATAAACAAAAGTAACACATCTTTATATAGTTAAACAATTATTCTCCAATACACACAAGTGTAACAATCTTTTCTTAGTTAAACCAATTCTATTCCAAAACACTCTCTTCATCCACTCACCCTCCACTTCCCTTCAGAAAAGACCAGGACTCCAAGAGAAAACAACCAAACCCAACAAAACAAGATATAAAACATGGCAAAATCTGTAATATTGCTGCTGGATTCTATATTTAGATTTCCAAGGAAAATCTCTCATATGGAAGCTGGAATTTATATTTAGGTTTTCAAGGAAAGTCCATGCTTATTTCAAAGTGATAGGATTAATTTACATCTATGCCAGAAGCATATAATAGTTCTTCCCCACTGCCATAGCCTCACTAGTATTTGTGATCATGGGATGGCCAATTGTCATGGATTTGATATGTGATAGAATTTATGCATTGGGTAGGAAGGTAAATTAATTTCAAAGATCTCTTTCCAATCTCTGCATTTGCAATTGATAGAGCCTTGCTATCTGATTTTCTTCATGTTTTAAACTCTATTTCTAATCTCATTTTCTGCACAAGCCCTTGCCTAGTTACTGAACTTGTTAGTTTTCCACAGTTAAAAATAATTATTTATGGCTTCATTATTTAGTCCAACGTGTCAACACAGCTGTTCCCAGACACATAGGAGGCATGCATGTACATGGGTACTTGCACATGAGCTGTGCATACACACACACACAGTTTTGTGCAGAAAAATGAAAGGAAGCCTCTCTTAAATTTTATGTTATTGTTGAATTTTATCCTAAACCCAATAAAATCCCCACCCTTTGGGATACAGGAAGTCATGAAACTCAAAGAATGGTTAATTTTACCCATACCAAACATTGATTTTCATTTACTTGACTTCTTATTCTAGGAATCATAGAACAAGATAAACTCTCTGCCTTGTGAATCTTGCATGTATGTGAAGTACAACTGCATAGGGAATTGTCACTTGTCTTATAGTTTCTCAAATCTTCTCATCAATGCAACATTTTAAAAGTAGCATTTATTGACCAGTGAGGTGTCTTATGCAGGTAAAGATACATAGCACACAAGTCTGGAACCTTTTGACCTGAGTTTAATCCCTGGAATCAGTATATACAGTGAGGAAGACAGCAGACTGTAAAAATGTTCTCTGACCTCCACACAGGCGCGCGCGCTCTCTCTCTGTCTCTCTCTGTCTCTCTCTGTCTCTCTCTTTCTCACACACACACATACACACACTCACACATAATGATAATAATACATTTTAAATGCAACATTATGTAACACACAATGTGTGTTGTGTACTTTGCAATCTCACTCAATCCTGAAACAACCCTAAGGAGTAGATTTTTTCTCATCTTCACTTTTGGAACACAAAAAAACAAGGATAGTAAAACTAATTTACAAGGAGCAGTAATTTAGAAGATCATACTAAATTGAGCGTTTAAGATATACATCATGTTATTGGATATATTCAGACAATTTAAAAGTTACTACAGTGAAGCAAATTAAGTTTTTTATTTTTCTGGGAAAAGAAACTAAAATGTACTCATTTAGTAGGAATCCTGAATATAGTTTATTTTTGCACCCAGACCCTGAGTATCTTCTTATCCAAAATAAGCCAGACACAGAAAGACCAGTATTGCATATTTTCTCTTATATCTATATCCTAGCTTTTATATTATCTATATAAAATCATTGTATATGTGACATGAAAGTAGATGAGACACTTTTGGAGAAGAGTTAAGAAGGGACAGGATAAGTTGATGGAGACTGAATATGGCTAAATTACAGAAAAAAAAACTTGAATGAAAATATCATTTTGAAATCTATCATTTTGTACAATAGACACATGTGAATAAAAATTAGATGAAAAGAGAAAAACTTCCAGGAGCACAAAGGACACTGCGTGATTCAGAAGCCTCCGCTTGCTCAGTAGTTCTAGTTGTGATATAACTCTAATGCTAAACCCAAGCCTGCTTCTTTCAGTGCAGAAGCCCATAGATCCTAGCTCTAGAAAATGTCTGTTTACTTTCCCCACACGATGAGCTTCCACATTGTAGGACATGAGTTTATAGTTTTCCTGAATTCAGCTGTAATTAAAATGACATTCCTCTTCTGGATTTGTGGAAAATATGTGTTGGCTCAGTATCTACAGGAACATTGCCAATTCAGTGTACTCCACCCAAAGGGAAAGCACATCTGCACACACACACACACACACAGAGAGAGAGAGAGAGAGAGAGAGAGAGAGAGAGAGAGAGAGAGAGAGAGAGAGAGATATGCATCTAGTGAAAGAATCACTACGAAAGGCAGAAACTTGCTGGGTGGCCCCCAATTTACAGAAGGGAGCAACTAACAAATGCTTTAAAGGAAGGAACTTGGAACATGGATCCATTGAGTGTTCTGCAATTGTTCTTCCTGAAATCAACAATAATTCACAATATTCTTTTACACACACTAATTATTCCCTGATGCTGAAACCAGAGGAGGCTCCTTAAATGAAAAGACCCAAGGAAAATCAGAGTCCCTCCCCTTCACCACCTAATTTCTACTACCTTGGGATTGAACTTGTCCTTCATGTTTAGGGGCAAAGTGTAATGTCCACAAAGTGGGTGACTCTCACACACGTGTGTTGGTAATATGGCAAGGAAAGTAATTGCACTTATAGAATTTCACAGTACATTCAAGTACATGGTGAACATGGGAAGAATTTTAACAAGAAATATTAACAGTTTCAAAAGTAGCATGTTTCTATGAAATTCTCTAAAATTAAGCCACACTCATCTCATAGGGAAATTGGTCATAACCTAATGGAACAGATTTTAATTTCATACTCTGTCTATGCAGCTCTCATTTACGGTTTAACAGTTTTAGTGCAGAGTTCGCATTGCATGCTTTTTACCAAGTATGGCCATAATTCCCAAATGAATTTAAGGAACATTTTCTCTCCCCAAACTGCCAGTAGCCTACTTTTCCAGCTGTGGCTTCAATTCTGCCCCTTCTCAGAAATGTCTCTTGACCATGTTCTCAAAGTACTCGGTGCCCTCCTAGCTCTACAGTTCCCCTCACTCATTTCTTCTAGCAGAAATCTCACTCCTTTGTTTCTATCTCTCCTACTTAAAAAATTGGTTCTTCTTCCATGAATCTTCCATATTCTTGCATTCTATCCCTTTCCTCTAAATTCTTATAGTAATCTAATAGTACTATCCCAGGACCAGGTTACTCGAGTAGTCACAAGGGAAGGTAAGATAATACTAGAAATAAAGCGCAAAACACCTTCCTGTCCAAAGCCACATACTACTAGCCACATAAGGCTAGAATTGGGATTGGTAGAACATACTATTCAACAGACATAAAATAACCCTTTGTGACAGACGTGATAAGTAGCACAGTATAGAAAAATTTTAAAAATGATGATGAAGTAATAATTCAAATAGAGATCACACAGAGACTGCTTGAGAAGATAAATAGATGGTAGTAATGTCTTAGATGAGAAACACTAGAAGTGCAGGTTGGACTAGAACAAGGACATAATAGTTCAATTTTGGCCATTTAACTTTGGAAAAAGCTACGCAATATTCCGGTGAAAATGTCAAACAGACAATTTTATATACTAGTCATAAACTAAGAAGACAGAAATGAGAGGAAAAGTGAAAGTCAACAACCAGGAAGTCAAGAAATA
The DNA here is from genome assembly GCA_028555095.1 of Dicrostonyx torquatus. NCBI lineage: Eukaryota > Metazoa > Chordata > Mammalia > Rodentia > Cricetidae > Dicrostonyx > Dicrostonyx torquatus. The sequence goes on from JAQHUG010000100.1 coordinate 5,064,087, forward strand.
GTTGAAAGTAAGTGAAATAGCACCGGCTTGAAAGCAGTTCTTTAAATATTGAACATTTCAAAAGGTCCTTCTCTCTATATTGGTGGCAGGTTTTGCAGCATCAAGAAGTAATTTTTTATAGTTCTTTTTTTATTATTGTTAAAAGAAAAATTTACATTTACTCCCCTTGTTCCCGGCCCTCACGCTCCCCCACTACCCCACCGCCCTCCCCCTGCTTCCTTAAGATGGGGCAGGATACCCTGCCCTATG
>JAQHUG010000100.1:5064873-5077392 GCA_028555095.1 Dicrostonyx torquatus
ATGGATGGAGATAGAGAAAGAGACCCACATTCACATCAGAACAAGGGACTGAGCTACCAAGGTCCATTGGAAGAGCAGAAGGAGGGAGAAGATGAGCAAGGAAGTCAGGACCGTGAGGGACTGGCCCACCAACAGAGACAGTGTGTTCGATCTATTGGGAGCTCATCGAATCCAGATGGACCAAGGCTGAAGAAGTAATTTTTTAAGAAGCCAAGCCATCATATAAAACTTATCATATTCACCTTTCCTTAACGTTTTCTATGAACTTATGACTCACTTCTTAGCAGGCTGCTAGGGATAAGGAGTCTGAATAAATAGCTCTCCTCTAAATTCTCAGTCAGCTTCCTAATAAACACTACTACCAGTGTACCTTAATTAACTAACTAATGCTAAAGCCTAGGCTCAGAAACATAGCTTAGGTATGTTACCTAATTTATAAACCCAGTCTTGATAGAATTACCATTCACAAATGGTCATGAAAGGTAAGAGGCCTCCCCATGTGACTATTTACACCTTCCAAGAAGATTTAGGCATTCAAGAACAGAATGTATGCTTTTTACCCTGAAAAACAGCCAAGAAGATTTCAAATGGAAGTTAGAAAGTTTAGACGAACATCACTTGCTGTGTAAAAAAAAAATCCAATAGCTATACTTTGGGTTTTGAACGAGTGAGTTTATTAAGTATATTGCAAATAAAAGTAAAAACACAAATAGCAAATAGCAGGTAGACATAAACAGCAGATGAATGGAAAACCATCAGATCATCAGTTTCTGATATTTAGCAAAGACCACTAGAGTAGCCTGAATAAGAGAACAAGCAGAAAAAAAAAACATTAAATCAGGAGCTTGCAAACATCCCACAGAAATTGACCAGGGAAGTTGAGACAACCATCTGCAGTCCCCAGTTGGGCTTTCTTTATGGATGAGATTCTACCTTTCTGTTCTTACTGTAGGTTTTTTATTCCATGGAAGAAACAATAGTAACCCCTGTTGAATGTGATTTTTTTAATCTAGCTCCTTTTAAGGGTGCAATATTTTTAATACTCTTAGCTGTTTGCTCTTTCCCCCTTTCCCCTTTGTGGAACCAGTGAGATAGCCTGATACTGAACAGGAGGCTTTAGAAGTGACAAAGGAAGGCCTCTGCCCAAAGACTATTTTCAGGAAGCTTCAAGAGAACATGACAGCATACCAATATTTGTATTGTACCTGCCCATACTTGCTCAAGAATGGAGAGTGAGTAAACCTCCTTAGAAGACCTGAAGTTCCTGGGGAAAGAGGCAGAGCTGGAGCTTTGCACCTTCCTTCCATCCCCAATGCACCCTGCATAGTGCTATACTACAGCAGATGATAGACAAATACTTCACTGAATAAGGAAATGGCACTAGGAGCAATGTGTAAATGTGTTGTGAACATTCATCATTCAAAACTTAGCTTAAAATCTAACATGGCTTCACTGTGATCAGATCTTAAGTTTGGAGAAGCCAGGGAGACAAGCAATTGAGATGTCGAGCAGAACATTGCTTCCCCAGCCTTTCTCTAGTCTAGCTGCACCATATGAACTCGCACTCACTTAAGGTTATTTTGCAAATGATATTGAAAGTCACTCGTCAAGCCCTAAAATCCTCCTTTTGTGAATGACATAGCAAACTTCTGACCAAGTGTTTTATCCTTATGTCTCATCTTGTGTGCCTCAAACCGATAGATACACAGTATAGCAGAGGCATTGTGACTTGCATTGCTAATTTCCGAGGTTATTAAGACTTATAGGAGATGTGGAGGACAGTTATTCTTCAAGATAAAAGAACCTCCACCAGGGTCTCCACTTCTGTACTCAATGCATTTCCCTTACTAGGCTTTCAGAACAGGATTCTTTGCCTACTACCCTTTTCTGTCTATCACAAAAAGAAGACATAAAGAGTGACAGGCTCTAAAGAGAACGGGTTTCATCCCATCCTTTTGCGCTACGGTAACACTCCTCAGTGACAGAATGTTGAAGAACTTGACAAAGACTAGCCCCGAAATGAAAGCTGACAACTTGGAGATTTCTCTGCAGTTGGTCTCACGCTGCTCGGCTCGTACCTCTGAGCTGAGTAAAGGAGCAATCTCCGGTCACACAAATGGATAATGCATTTGATAGGGCATTAAAAAGGAAGATAGGGAAAAATTCTAGAAATAAACCTTCACCGTAATGGAATTCATAGAATAAGGAAATAATCTGACAGTCATTAAGCAAAATGCCAGTTCTAAAACTATAAACTTTGATTCCTAGTTACGTATTGATTCTTATTTCCATCCTCATCCACCAAAGAGGGACTCGACACATACAAGAGGTAAACTAAATGTTAACTCCGTATGGAAGGCAGAATGTCAACACAAGTTTAAGATGAAAATATTAAGCTGGATCGAAGTTTTTGTCTTAGCCTATCTATACATCATATTGCCTGTATGTGGTATGCATGTGTGTTAAATGGAAGAAGGAAGCAGCGATCAAGGCAAGATCCTTTATATCTGATTGGAGGTAACTATTATGGCTAGTGATGTATCAGATTTGGAAACCCTATAAACAAACATCAAGTTCAAAATCCTCTAGAAATGAGAAAATACATCATAGGGTGTACCAGTTCTTTTTTTCCCTTTTTTGTTTAGACTTTGTTTGTGTTTTTAAAGAAACATACTTTATAAATAGCAATGCATCTTACATAGTAAATAACACTTTACCAGAATGATGTGGCATAGTTTTAAGCATAATTGGAAAAAAATCACTTTTTCAAAGTAGATCAATGAGACAAATGTATTCAGTGACTATTCACATCAATTTCCTACTGTTCTAGTGGTCAATGGAATTGAAAAAAAAAGAAAAGCCAACTTTGATAATCATGGCCTCAAAGGAATACCGTATGTTGGATTCTTTTCAAATGCAAAAATGGTTCTTAGTACCTCAGTTCTTAAACAGATGCCGCTGTTTTTTGCATGTGTGCCTCATCTCTCTGCAGTATATGGCAGCTACTGGAGAGAGTTCTCAGCTGATTTGCTCTCTTAACCACAACGTTTGTAGTAATGGTATATTTTTTTCAATTTCGAAACATTTTTCACATAATATATTACAATATATTTTAACCATTTTACTTCCATGTAATTCCGGAGCCACTATATAATTATATACCATCACAAAATTAAACAGCACATCTTATTTTGACATGCAGTATGTTGTACCATTGTAGAACTTTGATGAAATTACTTTTCCAAATTCACAGAGCTCATTATAAATTCCAATATTGTATCTCTGCTGTATGAGCTATTAGAAGGTTAGACACAATAGAAAAATTAGGTCATCTTTACTCCTCCCTAAATATGCTGGAATTTTTCACACTATACACTATATCATTTTTAATTTGTGGTGCTCAGTATTGAAACCAATATTCACATATGTTAATCTGTTCACATGATATCGTGAAATGTATTATTCTTTTGCCTATGATATCTTCCAATCAGTTAAGCCATCCCCACTATCAGCTAACAAAGTTTTGACTTTCAAGGCACAAGTCATATCTAATACCAAGCACTCAAATAAAATGATGCTTTCTCTTAAGCTAAGAGTCTTCTGCTGAAACTGTATGCAAGTAATTGTCGAGTTCTCCCTGTTATGATGGCACTTGTTGTGGCAAGCCTTGTTGATTACCTATTCACCACTTTCTGCACTTGCTAACTCCAAATCCATGGTAACAAATATGGCCCTGCTTAAATTCAGCGAGTCACAGAACAAGATGAGAAGACATGAATGGGGGAAAGGTGCTCTGTAGGGAAGAAGGTCAGGTAATAGGGCTGGAGATTTAAGAGGGTTAGTGTGACAGTAATCTGAGTGTACTGTATGCATGAATAAAATTGTCAAAGAACAAATTACTAAAAATTAGTCGATAAAGAATCCTCAACTAAAGGAGCAGCCCAATCTTACATGGAGGTATGTTGTGAGTCAAACATTCCATTTTTCTTCACTCTACAATTTATATGACACCCTTCATTACAGACTGGAGTGGTCATATTTGATCAATGAGACTAGAGAATTGTGAAGTGTATTAGACTTTATCCTACTAACAAACCAGTGAATTAATTTGTCATCATGTTCTGAAAGTTATCAGAAGACATAACTCTTTGGACAGAAGCAAAGGACTGTATTTCTCATAACAGCAATAACTAAAATATCAAGATTTTCTTGAACATGTGCTCTAGATCCTAATATTCAAAAGTTGATACAAAGACACATAGCACCTGGCATACAATATTTTATAGCACGGGAGAGGAACTCTGAGTACAGGAAACTCAAATCCTTCATGAGAAACAGCAACCATGCCCGACATTTGCACTGGAAGAAATTGCTTCTATTTTCTAAGCTATTTAATTAAACAAAAATTAGTGAAAATATTCCAGCATAAAAGCATCATCATCTTTTTTCATAACATACGTTGAAATGGGAAAGGCAACTGGAATATTGCTTCCTAAGACAGTCATAAGAAGAAATGCATAGTAGAGACTTCAGTGAAAGATTTTTAACCATAGTGATAAGAAGATACTGCATAATATGACCTCCCGACTATCCTCGTGCTTAGAGCATTTGCAAACAAGACAACAATGCTTAATTTATTTTCAGCCACGATGAAACTACAGAATAAAAGACTCTCAGGTATGGCAACCCAGTCCCCAAACATCATAATGTGAAAATTACCTATTTCCATGTTTAGCACCATCAAGCTAAAGTATTCAATCTGAAACATTTTCCACAGGTTTCATTATTCACCTTCTTACTGAAAGCAAAAATCGTATTAAATTTACAATAATTAAGGTAGACTTTGGCTTGAATTTTCTTGACTAGCCATGTGTTTGAGATTGTTGTCTAACTTCTCTATGGCTGTTTTCAGGTCTAGAGAGTGATCATAATTGCACATGGTCTCTTAAAAGTACTGTGAGGATTAAATAAATCTTGAGTACATAGCCTAATTCTGAGCACTCAGTAAATGGTAAATAGAAGGCAACTATTAGTGAATATTTTTCATTTCTCTATGTATATCATGGGGAAGCTATACACAGAGTTGTAAAAAGTCTGTAGAATGTGTTGACTGGGTCACATTGCCAGAAACTCAAATATAATTACTTTTCAACTCCTGGAATGAGAGTAATAGAAAGTACATAGTTAAATAAAACCCGTGTAATCTGCCAAATTTATTTTCTTTAATAATTTCAATTTCTAACTATTCTTTCCTGTATATATGTAATGAAACATTTTTGCCAAATATAACAGTTGTATGGAGCTGAGGATGTAGCTCAGTTGTAGGATATTTGCCTAAAGTGAAATGAAGCCTGGGCCTTAATCCTGAACATTTCATGAACTGGACACAGTGGCATATGCCTATAATCCCAGAACCAGGTCAGTGGAGTCAGGGTATCTGAAATTCAAGGTATATTGTGAACTCAAGATGAGAATAAAATAACTGAGATTCTGACTCAAAATTAATAATCCTTATTCTGTGTAAAAGAAAAATTAGGAGGAAATCCCCCAAAAATGTAAAGTGAATCATAATACTATAACCCATACCAAACCAATGAACCCAAAGAATCACTGATTTCCTACAATTTGTTTTATTATATATGTATATTTTGATTTAATTGTGTTCACCCTGTGTATAGAGACTTGTGTTCTTTATTTTCTCCATTTAAAGCTGCAATGTAAGTATTTTCCCATGCTATTAAAAACTCCTTGCAAACACATTTTAATGACTGCCTTGTAGCAAATAATCTGTAGAAACCATAATGTACTTAAATGTATTCCCACACTAATGCATTTTGGTTTTGTCTGATATTTAGCCTAAGTAAATAAGTCTCAAAGAGTATATATATTCTGAAACCTTTATGGAGTTAATACAATCCCCTGGGGATATGCAGAAGCTGAGTTATTACATCAAAAGTTATAAACACTGCCAATTATTTTCCAACTTGTAGTCCCACCCACAACATTCGAATGTGCCTATTTCATCATGTCCTCATCAAGCTCTACATATTTTCATTTTCTCTTCTTTGCTGTTTCAGTCGGGGCTGGATCTTGAGATTCTAATGCTCTAATGTTCATTCCTTTGATTATCAAAGAAGCTTATTTTTTTCCTATGTGTTCCCACTGAATCTTTTGATCAGAGATGGTGTCATATTGTAGATCTTAATAATTCACACTCTACTTACTTCTATTCAGAAAAAAAGGAAGTCAAAACAATACTCAAGAAAAGCTTTAGAGGTCTAAGTTGGCACCTAAATAATTTGACTATCCAAATATTTGACCAGAGATTCTTCCCACGGTGATGCTTGCTTCCAAGTCCTTACTCCATAAACACTTCAGTTCCTGACTGAGCTACATCTGGGAGAGAAGAGAGTGAAGTATTTTTCCGCTGCCTCTGGCTTTCATAAACAAAACCTATAAGTGGCTGATTAAAGAACAACCAAGAAATGCCTGCTTTGGAAATTTCAACTTAGAAGATCTTGTTTAATAGTCACTTAAGTAATCGTGTTTGTTTTTAACTTTCCTTACCACTGAGAAGCCTCATAATTTACAAGGAATGCAAGACATACTATAAGTCCTGCATTCCTCTCACACACCTGCCTCTCACCTCACCTGCATCACACCCACAAAGTCATCAGTGTCATATCCAGAAGTGTGATTTAGGTTGACCTCCCTGCCTAACCACTCTGTCACAATTGGGGGAGTGGAGCTGTGTAGCTTATCCGGAGTAAATGTCTATGCTTTAAAAACAAGGAAAGAGACCTGGCCAATCACTCCATCAGTTTTCACCTATTTAGTCTGAGACATACCAAGGCATTCCCTAGGAAGTTTTAGATGTCAACCAGTCAGGTTTGTCACAGTGATGACACGTCAAGGCTAGCCACACATGTTCATGAGTGAAGGAGGTAGCTTTGCCTCAGTTATTGCTGGTTTTAAAGGGGAGTGACTTCTGAGAACAAGCTAGGAAGGGGCTTGAAGATGTTGGGCATATGAAGTGGACATTTACTTCTGCTTGATCTAGATTTGCCTTGCTTACTTTTCAAAGTTTAATTGGATCCAAGAGCCAACCAGCTTCATTCTCTGAAGCAAGGACACTGTTGTGTTAGCCAGGCAACACAATAGATCAACATGACAGGAAAAGCCACCAAAGGTGTTTTAAGATTCCAGCCCATTTGCACTTATCCAGCTTGATATAGAGTCAGCAAAGCTTGCATCTCTTTTAAAATATAATGGGCATTCTGTTATATAGCTCACTGAAACCAAGAGTATGAGGCTTATAATGGAGACATCAGCCTGCAGTCATCCTCGGGAATAAATCCCTCTAATAGATGCTTACTCTGAGGCTGAATGTGCAATTATCATACTATCTTAGTCTGACTAGCATGTCTCAGCCCACTCTTTCTCTCTGCAGCCCTCTGGTCCACTGCTGACATGTCAGACAAGGAACAGCCAGAAATTATGGTCTTGCCATCAAGGGAACACGTAGAAGTTTGATGCAAAAAAAGATGTATTTCACTCAGATATCTTCTTTTCATCCTCATTTGATCATTTTCCTGCCTTTTGTCTTTATTTTTAAAACACAGCTTCCCAGCTTGTTATGAATAGGGTGACTAACTCAGAAGCCAGTGCCATATCACAGAAGTGATTCTGTTATGTCCTAACACACACACTTAGCACCAGAGCTCAGAGACTAGCATTTGCTTAACTAGCAATAAATGGTGGATTCAATTGAACTGAATTGAACTAAGTCACAGGTAATAAAATGGAAATGAATAGAATTCAATTCTTTTGGATTTATTAAATGGGGACTTTCCTTTTGTGTACATGGCAGCTTTCCAAGTGTCCTCTTTCAACTTCCTCAGACAAACTGAGAATAAATTCATGATCGATACAATTCAGCATACATGAAAAACAATGTAACCATGTAAATACAAATTATAATTATGTCATTGGTACAAAACAGACAAAAAACCAACAAGAGATTACGTTAAGGTGAAGTTTCTATTAGAAAACACAGTGAACAAGACAAAGTTTGTTCCCAGGGCCCCTGACCTCCGCATTCTAGGCCAGCCCTTAGCCCTCTCAAGCTTTCAGTGACCTGGATCTTCATGGGATCTCTTACCTTTCTATCCTTACTTAAAAAGTAAAATCAAAAATTGATGAAACATATGTATTCACAAATGTAAACCATCAAAAAAAATCTTAGAAGTATTATCCCTCCAAGAGATGCCTGCATGTTAAAAGCAATTTACACTTAAGGTTAATGATTGCGGAAAAACCCTTAGGGATCATATTGGCCTTTTAGTACTCCCTAGATTCTGCTTTACCAACAGGAAGTAATTATTCCTTTGACTTTTCACTGGATACTGTTAGAAAAATAAAGGTATCATTATTGGTGTGTAACTATTTTGATTGTTTTTTAATTAGGCCTATGGCTTGACCCCTGTTGCCTTTAGTTTCCAGTTGATGAATTTTAAAATAGGCAAAAATCAGACAGATCTTTTTGGGGATTCTTCTCAATAACAGTGATAAAGAGGACTATCCAAACCGGACATCTTTTAGTTTGTTAAATTGTTTGTGGCTCTAGGCTGAGGTGCTTGGAAGTATATTATGAAGAGTTAGACATGAAACAATCGAAATATACCTTGCGTTTGTCTCATTCTCTTCCCTGAGGAAAATTTAAGCTGTGCATGTGGCAGTTCCCAACATCACTTCTGCCCACTCTCAAAAAGCACTCTCTTCATTCATGGGAGAAAGAATGAACTCTCAGCCAGAGCCAGACTACTAGGAAGAAAATTGCTGATGAGTTTACTCTTAATTAGAGTAAGAAAAAAAGAGTGAAAAATAGATTTTTTTCTTAAAAATATTTAGAGGAAAAAAATCACTCTCCCTGCTGTTAAGGCTTACCACATCAATAAAGTAATCAAAACAAGGAGCAATTCACAGAAGTATATGGAGAATCCAGAAATAAGCCCCACAAATATGCTCAACTGATTTATCACAAAAATGCAAAAGACAGTCAATAGTAGAAAGACTGTCCTCTTAATAAATGATGTAATAGTAATGGGACAATTAGACAACCATGCGTAAAGGAATAACACAAAGAAATGCTGCCTTTTGGGATATGACATATCAGAATTCACTGCAGCAGTGGTTGTCTGCACAACACGAAGCCATTTAAAATTCTAGCATGGAGCAGGTACTGAGGCCCTCCAGCTAGCAGAGGAGTTATTACTACTTGATGGCTCCTGGAAGAGGGAAAGTCATTTATCTTTGAGGGCATGGCCCTTAGTAGATTGCCCATGGCCCCAGTAGATGGCCCCAAATACATGTGCATGTGGGTAACATCAATTGTACACAGATTATTTTTCTTTAAAGAATAAGAAGTTGATATCGAGTTATGCCAGCACTATTTGTTAAATGTGCTTTCTTTTTTCCATTTGATATTTTTTGCTTCTTTGTCAAAAATCAGGTGTGTGGATTAATATCTGGGTCTTCAGTTCAGTTCCATTGGTCCTCCTGTCTGTTTTTATGCCAATACCAGCTGTTTTTAGTACTGTAGCTCTGTAGTAGATTTTGAAGTCAGGGATTGTGATGCCTCCAGAAGTTCTTTTATTGTACAGGATTGTTCTGGCTACCCTAACTTTTTTTATTTTCCATATGAAGTTGAGTACCATTCTTTCGAGGTCTGGAAAGAATTTTGCTGGGATTTTTATGGGCACTGTCTTGAATCTGTAGATTGCTTTTAGTAACACTGCATTTTTTACTATGTTAATTCTACCTACCCAAGAGAGATCTTTCCACTTTCTGATGCCTTCTTCAATTTCTTTCTTCAAAGATTTAAAGTTCTTGTCTTACAAGTCTTCCACTTGTTTGTTTAGAGTTACTCCAAGATATTTTCTGCTATTTGTGGCTATTGTAAAGGGTGATGAAAATAGATCCATATCAAGTCCAAATGGATCAAAGACCTCAACATAAAGCCTGCCACACTGAACCTTTTAGAAGAGAAAGTGGGAAGTACACTTGAACACATTGGCATAGGAGACCACTTCCTAAATATAACCCCAACAGCACAGACACTGAGAGAAATAATTAATAAATGGGACCTTCTGGAACTGAAAAGCTTCTGTAAAGCAAAGAACATGATCAACAAGACAAAACGATAGGCTACAGAATGGGAAAAGATCTTCACCAACTCCATGTCAGACAGAGGTCTGATCTCCAAAATACACAATGAACTCCAGAAATTGGTCACCAAAAGAACACATAATCCAATTTTAAAAAATGAAGTACAGACCTAAACAAAGAACTCTCAACAGAGGAATCTAAAATAGCTGAAAGACACTTAAGGAAATGCTCAACATGCTTAGTCATCAGAGAAATGCAAATCAGAACAACTCTGAGATTCCATCTTATACCTGTAAGAATGGCCAAGATCAAAAACACTGATGACAACTTATGCTGGAGAGGTTGTGAGGTAAAGGGAACTCTCTGGCTTTGTTGGTGGGAGTGCAAGCTGGTACAACCCCTTTGGATGGCAGTGTGGCAATTTCTCAGAAAATTAGGAAACAACCTTCCTGAAGACCCAATAATACCACTTTTGGGCATATACCCAAATGATGCTCAATCGTGCAACAAGGACATGAGCTCAACTATGTTCACTGTTCACTGCAGCATTGTTTGTCACAGCCAGAACCCGGAAACAACTGAAATGCCCCTTGACTGCAGAATGGATAAGGAAAATGTGGTACATTTGCAGAATGGAGTACTGCACAGCAGAAAAAAATAACATCTTGAAATTTGGAGGCAAATTGATGGAGCTATAAAACATCAAATTGAGTGAGGTAAAACAGACCCAGAAAGGCAAATATCATTTGTACTCAATCATAAGTGTATTTTAAACATAAAAAAAAGAAAACCTGCCTACAAATCACAATCCCAGAGAACCTAGACAACTATGAGGACCCTAAGAGAGACATACATAGAGTTAATCTACATGGGAAGTAGAAAAAGACAGGCTCTTCTGAGTAAATTAGAAGCTTGGGGACCATGGTAGAGGGTAGAAGGGGAGAAGAGAAGGAGGGAGGAGAGTAGAGAAAAATGTAGAGCTCAATAAAATAAATTTAAAAAAGAAAGCAAGAAAGAGAAAAATAAAGAAGTTGAGATGAGATGTCATAGAACTTAAGAGCACTTTCTGTTCTTACACAAGACTTGGGTTTGATTCCCAGCACCTACCTAGTTTTTCATAATTGTCTGTAAGTCTAGTCCAAAAGAATCCTGCACCTTCTTCTGATCTCTACAGGCACTGCATGCATATTGCATACATGTGATGCACATATATGCATGCAAACAAAACATCCATATAAATAAATAAAAAATAGATAATAGATAGGTAGGTGGGTAGGTTCTGTCTCATTTTTAGAATGTTGCCACCATTCCCAGCTTCCATACACATTTTTAATGATTTATTTATTTTATGTGTATGGATTTTTTCGTCTGCATGTATGTATGTGTACCATGTGTGTACTTGGTACTGGTTGAAGTCATTGAGGGATATTACATCCTCTGGAACTGGAACTGCAGATGGTTGTGAACCCCCACATGAGTGCTGGCAGTCCAACCCAGATCTTCTGCAATTGCGAGCAATAGATGCTCTTGACTGTGAACCATCTCTCCAGCCTCAGTGTGTATTTTAAATTAATTGAATAATTATGATAAACAATCAAGATTTGGAATTACTACATTATAAGTTCAGAATCGTTCACAAGTTCATTTTCTGGGGGTTGGGGTTGTTGTTTGGGGATTTTTGTTGCTCTTTCAGAGGACCAGAGTTCAGTTCCAGGTACCCATATGGCCCCTCACAACTGTGTGTAGCTCTGGTCTTGAGGACATCCAACACCCTTTTTTGGGACACTATGCATGGTGGTACACTGACACACGTGAAGAAAAACATTCATACTTGTAAAATAAAACAATGGCTGATTTCTGTTGAAATTGGGAAGAAGATATGCTAAAGAGGTTGAGAGTAGTAGAAGGGTGAAATAAGGTTTGACTATGATTGGTGAGTTCCAGGTTAGATGACAGTCCTTATCTTAAATAATAGGACAGAGATTGGCTGAGGACAATACCTAGTGTTGACCTCTGACCTCCATATACACCCATAAAAACATGGACATGCACTCACAGGCACACATGCGCACACATAGGCAGAAATATCATCCCACATATATACATATCTATTAAATTATATATAATTTGTATAAATTTATAGAAAATGAATAAAGTTAAAAAAATACTGACAATGCCAAATGCTAGAAAAGGCTTTACCTACACTTTGATGAAATGTAAATTGATATATTATTCACATATATTTGAAGTAAAAGGTAAGTTTCTTTTTTAACTTTTTTTTATTATTGTTAAAAGAAAAATTTACATTTACTCCCCTTGTTCCCGGCCCTCCCGCTCCCCCACTACCCCACC
>JAQHUG010000100.1:5079228-5110182 GCA_028555095.1 Dicrostonyx torquatus
AATTTTATAAGCTCAGGGACCCTTTAAAAAAAAGGGGGGGGAATTGATGGGATTAATAGATTGGTATTTGGGAGCTATTTTTTATAGATATTTATATTGGCATTGATTTTTGTACATGGATACAAAGTTATATCGAATATTGTATGCATGAATATGCTTCTAAAAAAAAGAAAAGAAAAGATAAGTTTCTTATAAACATGAATATTCAACTTCTGTATAAATGACCACTACTTGTGCAGTAATTTTATGCAAACCTTATTCATAATAACCAAAACTGGAAATAAGATGTCCTTCAGTAAATTAAGGCTAAATAGACTGTGGTATATCCATATTGTATGGTATTGCTCAGCAATAAAAGGAAAGCAGTTATAGGTACATGAAACATCTTAGATGAATCTCAAATGAATTATGCCAAATAAAATAGTTTATGTACTCTCTTTATCCATTTATACAATTTTATTGATATGTATTATATAAATATAAATATGTAATATGTAACTAGAAATATATAAATAGGAAAAGGCAATGAGTGATAAAGCTGTAGGTGAGGGGTAGCAACAAAAGGGCAACATGAGGTTACTGTGTGGTAACAAAACAGCTCTCTGTATTGAGTGTGATGACAGTTTGTGAAGCTACATATGTGATAGAGTTCCATAGAGCTATATACATATAGCAAAATATTGTTCCCTAGCATGCATGATAGTAAAAATCATATGGTATAAGTGGGGTTGAATGGTGAATGTACATGCTACACGACTTGTAACTATATGATATTTCGAAATACAAAAATGTGTGTGAATGGGCTTTGATGTGAAACCCATTTTGACTTGTTGTGTTGGTGTCTTTAACCATGGCATCCATGTTACGAGGCTACAGGAAGAAGATGCCCATGGCAAGCTTAAGCATACAAGTACCTTTGTAGAGACCTAACCTTGGACTCTCACTAGGAACTGACACTAGTAGGAGTCACTACGCCAGGCCTTAGATGTCATTTTTATTTCTCGTAATGGTTTAGAACAGGGCCAGATGCAATCAAATACAAGAACTGTAGTCCTTGAAGCAAGGAGCCTGGCAGAGAATCAGAAATAACAGATCTCCCAGGATACGGTGAGGGCTAAGAGAGTGGAATGGAAATGGGTCTTGAGGGCAGACACGAGGGCAAATCACTGAAGGAAACCTTCAAATGACTATCGCCCTTTTACTGCAACCAACCAGAATGAAAAAAAGGGACAAAAGCAACCAGTCTTACTAAGTTACTTTCAAACTGTAAAATGCTATGTTTGACTGTTCTACTTGCTGGTTTTCTCTTCTGTAATGTGAAGGAATGAGTTTTTGCTTCACTGAAGATTCTACTTCTAAGTTGTGTCCTTAAGGTATTACATGTTAACAAAATGTTGACAGATCAGACAGCATTTTTAAATGCTGCTTCTTTTTTTTTTTATTTTGACTGGGTTTTTTTTCTTAAGCAGAAGAACTGCTAGCAGCACCTTCAGTGTTCATTTCATCAAAGGACTCTCTAAACATACCGTATATTTATTGCATCTTTGGGAGTGATAATTTTCTTCCCAGCTTTCAAATTACTACATATTTGTTACTGCACCACTGAGGGAGGAGATCATTTGTTATTAGTTCCTTGTCTGACGTGAAACATTTAATTTGAACTGAAACCACTGCACAAGAAAATAAACAGTGCATTTCATACTCAAAGTGTCTGTTTCCCTCACTGGGAGGCGGTGGGAATCATTTTGACCATATGGTGGGTGTTTATCATCAGACGCCTCATGAGTATCTCTGCTGTCTGCTTCGCTTTTCTCCTTAGACCGGTGAGCTGGGTCTTTTACAAAGAATTCAGGTCAGCCTGCTTTCAGATGGAACATGTGACCTCCAGAAGCTCATCTGAGTTCCCCTGGGAGATTTTTTTTTTTTTGGAATGCCTTTGACCAGGCCACTGCTCTCCAGAGGTGAAACAGTAGAGTCAAGGGGTTATCTTGGATCCTAAAAATCAGACTGTTTGGGCCACGCACACAGCTTTGTCACTCAAGATCAAGAGTTGGTAGGAAAGTCATTTAGTATATATGGACCTCAGCTGTCTTAAACACAAAATACAAGTAATAATATTACATGAATCCTCAGGGAAACTGGGAGGAGCAAATGAGCAAAATCCTATAAATCAGTCAAAACAAAGCCTGGGAGTAGTAAATACATGATATCCTCAGCTGTTACTTTTTTTCTGAAGACGTCTTCTATCCTTTTCTTCCAGTAAGAAAATTTTATCAGTGGCAAGATGCTATTCTTGGGAATGGGACAACACAGCATCTTTCCTCTAAGACTTTAAAAGAAAGTATGAAAGATCGTATTTAGGCAACCATGGTGATGGGACATCATAGGTGTACCTTCTCTGACATTTCTAGGAGGAGACACGGCCTCACAGCAAACTTCCTGGCTCTTAGAATCTTTCTTCCTTCCATAATGTTCCCTGAATATTAGCTGAGGAAGTTGTGCTGTAGATGCATCAATATGCACTGAGGAGGCTATATTATTTATTTATTTAGGAATATGTATGTATGTTTGTATGTATGTATGTACATATGCATGTGGGTACACACATATATATCTATGTATGTTTATATATGTAACAATAATTGAAGAAGAGATCATGGATTTGGAGAGAGCAAGGGGATTTTGGGAGAAGGAAGGGAATGAGTAAAATGATGTAATGATATTTTAAAAATAAAAACAAAGTATGAAAGAAAGAAATCTAAGCATTTCCTTTAAAAAAAAAAACTATTTTATCACATTGAAATTCCCCTAGCTAGAGTTGACTGAATCTCAAACATTTTCTGGGAAAAAAGTTTTGCAAAACACAATGGAAAAACTGAAACCCAGTTTCAAAGTAGACCAAAGACAAAGCCGGCTCTATGTGTGTGTGTGTGTGTGTGTGTGTGTGTGTGGTGTAATTTATTTTATTTACAAACAGAAGCATCAATCATAGGTAGAGAAACCTATTGAAAAAGAAGCCTGGATCTTTATTGTAATTCACATACATGCATATGTACAATGGCAAACGATTACAGTATTCTAACCATTATGTCTGTTAATTTTATCATCAACGTATTATGAAAATATTATATGAAAAGGGAGACAATCTAGCATCCAAATGATTAGAGCACTAATGTATGTGACTATAGTTACAAAACAAACAGCACAGAAAGGATAACATTCATATTTTCTCCCAAATCTTTATCTGATGCCCCTAGTTATCATGCATCTGTAAACACACACATTGCACTTCAGGTTTCTGTGGTCCTGAGCCTGACTAGATGAGTTAATTCATGGTAGTCCTGTTACCTTAAAACACGTTTCACTTTTACAAATACATGCACCGTTGCTTGGCTCTTTATGCTGAAATGTTGTTGCTATAAAGCAGCCCCTTTAGTCTCTCTTAGAGTTGCAGATTGGCACAAGTTGATGGACTTTCAAAAGTAGAAAGTATAAAAGGGCTCAGGAGAAGCACAAGAGGCAAGGATCTGAGCTACCCCTGCATGGGCCTTTTTAATGACAGTACATGTAAAAGAGATATCAATATCCATTTCCCCATTTAATCTCACAAGAGCACCTAGCGTAGTTCCTTCCACATACTATGTAGATAATCAAGATTTTGTGACTACCAAATATTATAATGTCTCTGTATATCCAAAACATTTCATATATGTCTGTGGTACAGAGTATTTACTGCCATAGCCTTTGCTATAAGTTTTATTGTTTAAAAAGAGACACAAAAGGGACACAAATGAAAAGTCTTTTACTTAAAGTAATTTTTGGATCTCTTCTCATTATTGCTTTTTTTCACCACTCATTAATCTTATTTTATTGATGCTTGACTACAAATCATAACTTGTGCTTATTATGTCATCTTCATAACTCTGAATGAAATGCTATATGATAAGCAGGCATGAATCACTAGCCTCTCTTATCTAAACCTATCCGACTACATATTTCTAGTGTCCATTAACCTATCAGCCATACATATTAAGCCAAATATATTCAATATATTGTCCTTTCCTGCTAGAGATAAGAATAACACTTCAGCATAAAGTTTAAGAGACCTCAAATCACATTTTGATTGCCATTTTCAAAACATGGATTTGCTGTGTCATAGCTAACCCTCAAAATACACTTCTAGTGAAGCACTTCAAGAAACTACCTTGATTATTAAAAGAATCTATATTTTCTAAATTTTGGCCACAATAGTAAGTTAATACAATGGAAACTAACTAATAGATAAAGTTACCTCAGCAAGGCACTATCATAATAAGATTTTCCTTTTAGATCCTTGAACATTTTAACACAATAGAGATTTTATTAATCTTAAGAGAACTGTTGACTGAGTAAAGTCTGGGAGAAGAACTTCTCTCCATTTCCCAACATTTCCCAGTTGCCTATAGTTCCTCATCTCAAGTGAGCTCTGCAGCAGCGTCACCCATACCCAACTCCCTGCTTAACTAGCATCTGTGCTCAACTCATGTTTGGGAAATCATATTAGTGAGATGTTATGGGTGTAGCTTCTAATTTTACTAGGAGACACAATCTCACAGGGAAACCTCACTGATCTTCTGGCTCTTAAGGTCTTTCTGCCCCCTCTTCCATGATGTCCCCTGAGCTTTATGTGTGGAAGTGTTTTGTAGGAAGAAGGGTGAAAGGTTTGTTATAGTTAGGAGGATAATGATATTATATGAAAGAGAACTTTACAAATGTTTTTCCTTTAAAAAGAAATTAACATGGACAGAAGTAGTAAAAAAAATCTTCCTGAGTGAAGTAACCCTGACTCAGAAAGGCAAATTCACTTAAAAGTGGATATTAGCCATTAAGTAAATAATAACCAAGCTAGAATCTGTAAGACCTAAAGAGGTTAAATAAAGAGAAAGGATCTGGTGGGTAGGGATGTATGGATCTCCCTTGTAAGGGGAAATAGAATAGATTTTACTGGTGTACTGGGGGCAGGGTGGGTTGGGAGCAGGAGGGATCAGGTACATGGGGAGATGGGATGGAGGAAGAAAGTATGGAGAGTGATATCTGGAACTGGGTGGCATTTTGGGGTGGTGTGGAAACTTAGTGCAGTGGATAGTTTTTGGAATCTATGAAGGTGATCCTAATGAGGACTCCTAGTAATGGAGGATACAGAGCCTCAACTGGCCATCTATAGGCTTTCAATGGCAGGACTTCATTGCATTCAATTGATTTTTTGGCTTACGGTATCCCATGGAAATTCCCAACCATCTCAGGCTAGTGCTAAAACAAAATGTTGCTCTCCACAAATGGATGGCAAGGCCCCATTGCTGAGGACAACACCTACACAACTGATTGAACATGTAAAAGTCCAGATGGTGCCTACATGGAGCTTTCACCCTACATTCTAGTCTCTTTGGTGTGGGAAGGTATAGTGTAGGCTACCAAACGAGAAATGTGGACACCAACCCAAACATACAACTTTCAACCAACAATCTGTCCTGACTGCAAGATATGCTAGTACACCAGTGGGAGTAGTCAATCAATGTTATAAGTTAAGGACCACTTAAGAAAACCTATTCCTGACACTGTTTGGGTAACCAAGAACCAGAGACTGGAAAGCCAAAGACTTACGGTAAAACTAAACATGACTGGTAATAAATAAACAAGCAAATAAATAAATAAATTCCTAATGATATCCTGCTATACTCACACATCAGTACCATCTCCAATGATCATCAGAGAGGTTTCCTCCAGCAGCAGATGGGAACAGATGCAGAGATCCACAGCTGGACATTATTCAGAGAGAGTCTAAATTGGAGGTTTCCATCAGATTTTTCCACTCAGAATTCAGGAAATCCATTGGAAGAGGAGGCGGAAGATTGTAAAATCCAGAGTGGATGGAAGAGATGCATATGGGCTCACAGAGACTGCAGCAGCAAGCACGGGGCCTACATGGATCTACATCAGATCCTATATGTATATATCACAACTATTATTTTAGCATCTTTATGGGACCATTGACTGTGAAAACAAGCCACTGACACTTTTGTCTGTTCTTGGGACTCTTTTCTCCTGTTGGGTTGTCATGTCCAAATTCAATACAATACTTTTTGCTTCATCTTATTATATTTTTTTTCATGCTTGGTTATTATCTCTTAGAAGCCTGTTCTTTCTCAGAGACAGAAAGGGAGTGGAGCGGAAGTAGGAAGGAACTTGGGGGAGTAGAGGGAGGGAATGCTACAATCAAGATATATTTTTTGAGGAAAAGAATCCTTTATTGGTTTTGTTGAGACAGGGTTTCTCTGTGTAGCTTTGGAGCCTGTCCTGGAACTTACTCAGTAGTACAGGATGGCCTCGAACTCAGAGTTCTGCTGGCCTCTGCTTCCCAAAGCTTGAATTAAAGGCATGTGTCACCACTTACCAGATATTTATTTATTTACTTACTTTATGAGCATTGGTGTTTTGTCTGTATGTGAGGATGTCAAACACCTAGAAACTGGAGTTACAGGTAGTTGTGTAGATGATAGGAATTGAACCCAGGCCCTCTGGAAGAGCAGTTAGTGATTTTAACCACAGAGACATCGCTCTACTTTCAATTTTTTGAAAAAAGAAATTGCCAAAGGCCAGACTGATTGTTGAAAGGAAAATACTGCCATAGTTAGAAAGAAGGGGATTAATTGACCTGATATATTCTTCCCTCAAAGTATAGCTCTGACTTTGCCACTCAATTCATACTAATAAATTCAGACAAATTGACTCTAATATTTCCATGCATACAATACAGGGAAACATGTAGTAATCTGAGTCCCAGTCTCTTGTGAACAGATTAATGTTGAAATTGACACATGGGTGGGTCCCTTACTCAGATGACAATGTGTATTCACTCTACATTAGCAGGATTAAAGCTGCCAGACAAGGAACTATCCAGGAAGCAATCTGGCGAGGTGACAAACTTGAGTCTCTAACATTCTGTGAATTTCTAGTCCACACCACTTCCATCTGCTAAAACTATAGCAGCCCCAACTATAGCCCCGCACTCTCCATTGGGAGCAGATGTTCTCTCTGGAAATAAGATTCCCTTTTAAAGATGAACCATCAGACTCTGTTTTAATCTGCTTTCCTGTCTTTTGCTTTGTGACACTTTCTGAGCCAACAGATTGTGAGGCACCAAACGTTTTAAGTGGGGCTCTGTAAAATTGCAACATCTAGCAATAAATATTAATGTTCAATTGTCATATGTTAACTAGAGGTGAATGTAAAGTTGGCTAACATTTGACAATAAATAGCAAATTATGTCTGTGATTAACATTTGATTCCATCTTGGCAAATGTGATCAAGAGAGAACTTTTCTTACTACTAAAGATATGAAACACAGCCTTATATGGAGTTCTATTACATGGTACTTCCTGAAGAGAAAAATTGTAAACAATGAATGGCAAGTGCCCTTTCTAATATTGTAGTCAATTTATGTGGCAATATTGGAAACAGAGAGATTTAGTCTACTTTTTCGCACACACATAAGCATGCATACATGTACATGTATAAACAGATACAATTGCACATACAGCATAGAAAAAATAAGCAGTTCTAAACTTTTTTCAATTCAAACTTTTCAGAAATTAAGTTAGATAAAGCCTAGGAAACTAGCCCAGAGGCACTCAGTTGGAAGGCAGGAGTAAACTGGATTTGAGCTCTGAGCTCTATAAGTAAAGATAAAGCATTTAGCCATTAAGCCAGCTTCATCAAAACATTGCAAAAGCAGCC
The DNA here is from genome assembly GCA_028555095.1 of Dicrostonyx torquatus. Classification (NCBI taxonomy): domain Eukaryota; kingdom Metazoa; phylum Chordata; class Mammalia; order Rodentia; family Cricetidae; genus Dicrostonyx; species Dicrostonyx torquatus. The sequence continues at coordinate 5,087,002 of JAQHUG010000100.1, forward strand.
TGTACCACCAGAACAGTGCTTCTGGAAACATGAGGTTCATAATCTTTCAGAAACTATGCAACCCGATTAGTGTTTCAAAGCCTTTATGGCAAAGCACATAGATCCTATTGTGTGGACATTGTACAGATAGATCAAGAAATTATGTTAGTGACTTAAAAGTAAATGGAAACAATGGCTGAGAATGGGGAAATTACAGGTTGGTTTTTCTCTCAGCTCAAGAATGCATTTGTGTAATTGGTTATATATTCCAAATACTTATAATACATATCAAAGTGCAGAAAGACACAAGACTCACCTGTAAGGGGAGACGATAATGTGACCAATCTTTTAGGGTTGAAAGAAAAATGAAATAAATGAACAAAAAAAGTCAAATTCTTCTTTAATTTTGCATTACTTTTTATTCATTTACTTTGTGTGCATGATTGAATGTTCATGTAAAGGTCAGGAGATAACTTCAGGAGCTGATTCTCTCTGCTTCCACAACCATATGTGTCATGAGGATAAAAATTAGGCTGAAAGACAAGGAAATACTCTACATCCTTAGTCATCAGAGAAATGCAAATCAAAACAACTCTGAGATTCCATCTTACACCTGTAAGAATGGCCAAGATCAAAAACACTGATGACAACTTATGATGGAGAGGTTGTGGGGAGAAGGGAAGAATTCTGCATTGCTGGTGAGAATGCAAGCTGGTACAACCCCTTTGGATGGCAGTGTGGTAATTTCTTAGACAATAAGGAAATAACCTTCCTCAAGACCCAGTAATACCACTTTTGGGTATATATCCAAAGGATGCTCAATCGTGCCACAAGGACATATGATCAACTATGTTCATAGCACCATTGTTTGTCATAGCCAGAACCTGGAAACAACCTAAATGCTCCTCAACTAAAGAATGGATAAAGAAAATGTAGTACATTTGCACAATGGAGTACTACACAGCAGAAAAAAATGACGACATCTTGAATTTTGCAGGAAAATTGATGGAGCTAGAAAACATCATATTGAGTGAGGTAATCCAGACCAGAAAGACAATTATCACATGTACTCATTCATAAGTGGTTTTTAAACATAAAGCAAAGAAAACCAGCCCACAATTCACAATCCCAGAGAACCTAGACAACAATGAGGACCCTAAAAGAGACATACATGGATCTAATCTACAAGGGAAGTAGAAAGAACAAGATCTTTTGAGTAAATTGGGAGCATGGGGACCTTGGGAGATGGTTGAAGGGGAATGGAGAGGCAGGGAGAAGATCAGAGAAAAATGTAGAGCTCAATAAAAATCAATAAAAAATTAGGCCATCAGACTTGGTGCTGGGCACTTTAATACACTGCAGCATCTAGTCCCAATATCAAACTATTAATACAAGGATTGTAACACATTAGATACTTAGAAGATGTCAACTATTGCTAATTTTATTGTTATAATGCTTAACTTTCTTGTCTGTCTCCTCAAACAACCCATATATCCCTTAAGCCTGAGTCCCAAGGACCTATATTACCACTGCAGTGTTGAAGATGCAACTCTAGGTCTTGCACATATTATGCAAATGTTCTACCACTGACTTACATCCCAGCCCTCTTATTGTCTTTGAAAGGCAACAAAGTACAATAGGTAAAAGCTGTCTCTACATAGCTTGAAGCTTAGCTCTGCTGTTTAGTCTCAGTGAGATATGTATCTTTCTTTTTCATTTCCTGATCTATACAATGGTGCTAATAATGTAATCAAATTCATAAATGTGTTTGGAAGAATTTAGAGAATTCATTCTGTGACGAAATTGTTTTCTCTCTTTTGCTCAACAATGCAATCCCAGTGCTGAGAACACAATAAGTGCTGAACACAAATGTGCTGAGTGGCTATACATAAAGGACATTCTGTAGACCTTGGAAATTCAAATTAGCTAATTTGAAAAGATTAGCTATTATTATTATTATTTGTTCCATCAGAAGATAATACAGCACTTAGTACAGTTTATGCACTCAGGAAATAATTTCACATAGACTGAATATAAACCACCCCCCTCTAGTCTAAGCAAGTCCTCCTTCGGGATATACTATTAGCAAGATCTGATTGTACATGACTCCCTTGCTTATGCCATATATTATGTAAATGTAAAAATTTTGAGAATCAGATCAACAGCAGACATGTAAGAAATCTCATAGATCCATAATTAAAAGCCCCTTATTTAACTCTTTTATTGTGTATTTATTCAACAATAAGTATTGTGGTGATTTGAAAGTAAATGTGTGGCTTTGTTGGAGTAGGTGTGGCCTTGCTGGAGAAAGTGCTTCACTGGGGGTAAGGGCCTGGCTTTGAGGTCCTCTATGCTCAAACTACACTCAGTGTAGCACAGAATTCACTTCCTGTTGCCTGCAGATCAAGATGGAGAACTCTCAGCTACTTCTCCAGCACCATGTTTGTCTGCATGCTGCCATGCCCTACCATGATGGACTAAACCTCTGGAACTGTGAGCCAGTCTCAAATAAATAATTTCCTTTATAAGAGTTGCTGCAGTCGTGTCTCTTCACAGCGATAAAAATACTAAAACAAGTATCTACCACAGGTCTGACCCTGTGATAGTCATGGAGTCCACAATGATAAACAAAATAGTTCCGATCCTTGCCATTGGAGAGATATGGGTTATTTCTCTTCAGTCCATTTTTCTCATTTGTGAAGTTGAAACATTGAATAACTTTAAAGTATCTTCTATTTGGAAGATAGAATTAAACAGACTGATTGAAACTCATGCAGTTTGAAATTAGCCTACTTGAATCAGAACTCCATTTGTAGTACTTGCCAGATGCTGAAGATTGATAAGGTCAGAGTCTTTATACTTCAGTTTCCTCTGTCACAAAAGAATGAAGACTGTGTGGGGATGTATCTGTATAAATACACACACACACACACACACGTGTATATATATATATATGTATGTATATATATTTCAAAGGTGCTAAGCACATAGTAAATGCTCAAAAAATAAGTCATCAATATTCTACTACTATCGTTCTGTCCTTCACAATCTATAGATTCCAAAGTGAAATTTTATTCCCTGTAAGTCCAAGGCCTGAATATGGATATCAAGCATGGGCAATCTGCCTATCAATCATATTTTTAAAATTTATTTGGATTCACCTCCTTTTAATTATGTTAGATTTGTCAGATGAAATATGAAAGACCTCCGTTCTCAAAAATAACATTTTTTCTTACTTGTGGCTTATTTTTAGAAATCCTCAGAAACCCCAACCACCATTAAATAACACTCCAGGAATGTGCATATGATTTCCAATGAATTCTAAATTTCTTCTACTCACCTGAAAAAATAGACTTTCCCATGTCCACTACTAACCAAGGCACAAAATTTTGATCTCATTACTCCTTAGTTTGTCAAATCCAGGTCCAGCTACTTAACAACATGTGGGAAGGATTTAAAGTATCATCAGCTGCCATTGGAGACCTATGCCAGGATTAATCAAGGTCAGATATTCAGATAACTATCTAAAAATAAGGAAATGAAAAACTCCCACATGTTCAACTCAAATTCAACCCAGGTACAGGTTTTGGATCCTTCTACAACACCTCTCCAATGTACAAATGAGCATGATTTTCTTGAAGTAGCCTCATTAGAGATTTCTGAGGTACACTAACAATTACTTATGCAAAATTATGCTAGCATTTATCAGAATGGCCACTTACTGACAATAACTAGCCAAGTTTTTATAAAAGGAATAATTTTCATACTGCTTTTTATCTAACCTCTCTTAATATATTCTAAGTAGGGTCTGTACACACACAAAAACATATAAACAACATACTTATGCATACCTTTTATATTCCAAAACAGTTACAATCCAGAGATAAGAGTAATGAAAATGCCACAAAGTTAAGTGTAACATTTATTTTATTAGGAAACTCCATGGAAAAGTAGATTTTTTTCCCATGGATTCTATGATGAACTATAATACTTAACTAGTATTTTAGCAGGTAGAAAGAATAAAAGTCCTTAACAGAATAAGTAAACTAAACTGAAATATTTGAGGAAAAGTAATTCATCACATTGTGCCAACCCTATAACCTCAGGATGGGAGTACATCAGGAGCCCAGTACTTTGTGGTTTTACTTAGTGGAATTTCCTAAATTCTAAAATTTATTTTTTATATTGTATTTTACATTATCACTTTTATATTTTTATTTTATATATTATTCATCCTCTCTTTCCCTACTCCTGGGTGTTCTTAAGTCAGCAAACCCTGGACTTGTCTCTTATTTCTATGTTGGGTCTTCTGACTACAGGGTAATGAAGTTTCTTTTTCTTAGTGGAATAAACACAATGGCCAAAATCAATTTGGGGTAGAAAAAGCTTTACAGCTTACAGTCCATCATGAAGGGAAGTCAGGACAAGAACTCAAGATAGGAACCTGGAGGCAGAAGCAGAACCCATGGAGGAACACTGCTTAATTGCTTAATGATGTATTCCACTTGTATTTTTTTCTTTTAAATACAACCCAAGAATGCCTGCCCAATGGTGGTGAACTTGAATCTTCCATATCAATCATTATGTAAGAAAATGCCCCCACAGGTTTTCCTTGCAGGTCAATCAGCTGAAAGAGTTTTCTCAATTGAGAAACTGTTATTCCTTAACCCAGATGATTCTATCTTGAGTCAAAATGACAAAAACCAACCAGCACACATGGTAATCAAAATGCCAAAAACTCAAAAGGCAGTCTTACCCAAAGAGTCCTCTTCCTTTGTATTGTCTATGAAGTTCAAGGCCCCTCATATACTGAAAAATAATAAATCTATGTGTGCACACATCACTTGATTTATACTATTCTTTTAGAATATTTATTCATTACAGTTTTGTGATATTTTGATCCCATTCTGATGATCCCAAGACTGACAATACAGTTTACTTTGAATTAGAGGGTGGAGTTAGCTACTAACTGACCAAAATTAATCATAGAGGTTTTGGAGAACTGAGCACAGATAGACACAGGAAGTACTAGTGCAGGCTTAGAGTAGGGCTTATCCTTTTTGGATAAAAGAACAAGAGAGAGATGATCACTGCTTCTCCACCACTTCTCTAATCATTCAGGTTCTTACCCCGATACCTGACTCCCAAGTTGTTCTTGATAAAGAATAATTAGTTAAACATTTCACCCGACTCCCCTCATTGGGCAGCATGTGTAAATGGATTTTTGTTGGGGGGTGCCAGCTTTCAAAAAATGACACTTAGACTTATTATTAATTATGAAAGTTCAGTCTTAGCTTAGGCTTGTTTCTAACTAGATCTTGTAACTTAAATTAGCCCATATTTTTAAAAATCTTTGTTCTTCCATGTGCTCATTACCTCATTTCCACTATGCCCATCCTGGTTATTCCATGTCTGATTGACAAAACTGCCTTCTTCCTAGAGCTCTCTCTGTTCAGAAGTCCAACTTAAATCTCCTACCTACTTAATAGCCATTTAGTTTTTTATTCAACCAATCAGAGTGACACATCTTCACAGTGTACAAAAAGATTATTCCACATCATTTCCCCTTTTGTCTAAATAAAACGAAATGTTTTAAGTCTAACATAATAAAACTATATACAATAAGAACAATTGTCAGATATTGTCTAAATAGAAAGGAACAAGTAAAACTATTTACAATAAGAACAATAATTAAGGAAGAATTACATCCCTTTTTATTTTGTATGTTCAGTGAAAATACTCTATTATTTATTTTATCTTGATGAATTTAAAGTTTCATATCTAAGAAAATTTTTATTATAACTTGTATTACCATTTTAAAACAATCTTTTTAGACCTCAAAACATTTTGAGATAAGCAATTTAAGCTTTTATGTCTCTCAACCTTATATAATTTACATCTCTTTTGCGATTTTTTTCTGAATTTGGTAACAAAGAAAACAGTAACTATAACTATCTAGTCTTTAAGTGTATCAGAGACCCAAGAAGAATATAGTATTACCTGATTAAATAAGAAGTGCACAACAAGCAACTTCTAAAATTATATATATAATTATATGTATATAAAATTATATATATATATAAACCATTATAATATTAATGGTCACATAGAGTATGAAAAAATTCTAAGAAAAGGCTTCATCTAGTTTCCTTTACATGATCTAAGGCTTGAGTTTGAATCAGGTAACTAGAAATTAAGTTTGTGTACTCTAGATGTACTTAAGAAACTGTGGTCCTTTAACCTTTCTGAAATCTGTTGCATATGACATTTAAAATGTTTAAGTTTTCTACAGTGAACCATGACCATTTCGAACAGTGAACTTTGAAGTCTCCAAAAGAATGAAGGAGCCTCACAACAAAGATTCCACCTATATTTTGGTAATGCCACTAAGCTGGCAAACACCACCCAAAGATCAGTTTTGGACAATAAACTGCTCAGGACAATTTCAAGGCAACTAGCTGAGATGGTCCAGCCTCACGCACTACTCCAGCTAGGAATTCAGATAAACCCTACACTTTCCCATTACATGGAGACTGGCAACAATGGTACAGGTAGCTCTCCAAGGACTTGACTGTTATCTCAATTTTCTCAGGGCCCTCCAGAGATACTTTCATACCCCAGACACCAGGAAGCAATTTAGAGAACATGATGCCCACATCCCCAAGAGGTAGGGTGAGTGGGTTTTGGTCATTCAATGAGATATGGATATGGATATCATTTAAGGGGCTTGTTACAAGTTATTAGTAGAGCTCAAAAAGGAAAAGAAAAGAACAGAAAAACTAAACAAAGGAGATTAGATTCAGGGATCTTGTTCTGAAAAAAAGGGAGGATATAGCATAGAAATGATGGAATAAAGGGGTATATTGTTGCAACTACTTTTAAACAACCACTAGTCTCAAATATTGTATATTGGCATGGAATTGTGTATACTGATACAAATTTAAGGCTATTTTTGTTATACTATATGTGTGTGTGTCTACTCTTGTGTAATGTATTTTGATACAAATTTGAAATTATTTTTATTGGAACATACTATACCTATGTTTCTGCTCATTTGTGCTTATAAAACTCATTTAAAATTGTAGTGCACAATGTAAAATGCATGTTAGTAGTTAGTCATCCATAATAATCAAACTTTTAGTCATATTAGGTATGTTTTCAAAGTTAAACAGATATATTTTAGATCGATAGATGGTCTTAGAACACGTAAAAGACCTACAGAAGGCCTGGAGGGATAGCTCAGCCGTTAAAGGCTAGGCTCACAACCATAAAATAAGACCTACAGAATATGGCATTTAAAATGTTTTAATAACATAAGGCTTTTCATGACAGTGAGACATGTCTGCTCTAGGCAGTACTAACATACTTTCAGAGAAGATGATGAACATTGAAGAAACTCTATGTGGAGATTGCTTTCATTTGTGACAAGGTTAGCCACTGGGCCAAGAAACTGCTCTTGCCTCAACTGTTGTCAGAAAGATGTCCAAATTGGACAAACAGGACACAAAAGAGGAAAACTGCCAAACTTTGCCAATCACAATGCAGGAGGGTCCTTCAAAATCCCTACTTCATAGAAAACTTAACAGAGAAAACTTGAGATGATTATCCAGGAAGTCAAACATCTCTGTAATTTTTTAGCTTTGGAAGTTGTTTACTCTGCAGTTCATGCTTACTCAGGTAATAATATGTCCTCTCAGATCTTTGATGAGATTGAGTACTAGGTAATTATAGTTTTACAGTTTTCTTTTATACCAAATTCAGAAAAGGAACTTAAATAAGAAGTGTAAAGATTATAAAGTTGAGAGACAGAAAAGCTTAAATTGTTTATCTAAGAAAATGCTTTGAAGTCTTAAAAGGTAGTTTTAAGATGGTAATACAAGTTATTATGGAAAATGGAAAATTGGATACATCAAGAGAGAATAGGAAATGAAATATTTACTCTAAATTTTCCAACTGCTAATGGACTAGACATTGTAAATGCAATTCTTACCTGATAATTGTTCTTTATTTTTATTTTTTATTGACTTTTATTGAGCTCTACCTTTTTCTCTGCTTCCTTCCCTATCTCTCCCCTTCCTTTAACCCTCTCCCAAGGTCCCCGTGCTCCCAATTTACTCAGGAGATCTTGTCTTTTTCTACTTCCCATGTAGATTAGATATATGTATGTCTCTCTTAGGGTCCTCATTGTTGTCTAGGCTTTCTGATAATTGTTCTTAATGTATATAGTTTTCCTATATTAAAATTTAAACCCTTTCCTTTTTATTTCAAAAAAGGGAAAATTTTGTGATTATATTTGATTATACTACATAAATATATATCGTTGTGATTGGTTTAAAAAAAAACCTAAAGTACCAATAGCTAGGCAAGGGATATAGCATGGACTTCTGGAGACAATGATTCTGAAAAGAAGAAATGCAGAATCACCAGCCAGATGCAGAGAGAGAACAAGACATATAGGAAGCAAAGTAAAAGCCACGAGTCATGTGGCAACACATAGATGAATAGAAATGGAGTGACTTAAGTTATAAGAGCTAGAGGGAAAAGCCTAAGATACAGATCAAGCTTTAATAATTAATATCTCTCTGTTTTGTTTTTGTGATCTGGCGGCTCAAGGAATAGCCAGCCTACATATGTTTTCATAATATACTTCAAAAGTTTAGAGTTCAGTTTCCAGAAATTCCTTGACAGTTACTAGCCTTCTAATAATGGGAAGACATTCTAGGCTGTCATCTAACAGCAGATGGTGTTTAGCCTCACAGGTGGGTATCACACACTTGATAATTAGAAAGCAGACCAGAGAAGGGATTTGCCTATAAGTTCCATCCATGTAAGTAGCACTACTCCAAATATGGATGGGCTGTGCTGACCAATTAATTACTTTTCCAAGAACCAATTAGAATTTCCTTTTGCCTCATTTAGCTTGGAGAAGAGCAAGTGTTTCCCTACTCTATAAATACAAAAGCGAACAATTTTGATATTTCAAAATGCTGCAAATCAAGTTATCTTTATGACTTCAGGTAGAAGGAGAGGCACAGTGATGGTCTGGTCTATGTAATTAGAAGCACTTGACACTGAAAAATTAATTAAAAGCACATTGTAATTAACAGCCTTTACCATATAGGCCTCTCGCCATTTCTCACACTATCTTTCCTTACCTCCCCATTACCTCTTCTGCTTTGCATACCAGAACACTGAGCCTCCATAGCATTTTACTACTGCTCCCCAGTCCCTGTCCCTCTGATTCTCTGTCTCTCTCTCTCTTCTTTTCTCCCTCCCTTTTTGTCCTCTAGAGCAGAGATCTCACATGCTACACACGGTCGCCTAAAAATCCTAGCTTCAGTAGATCCTCCTGCCTCAGAGGCCTGATGAGCTCAACTGTAAGGACAAGCCATATCTTTATTTCTACAAATATCAAATACAAGCATCAGCATTTGTAATTACAAAGAGGTGGGGAAAAATAAAGCAACCATGGATCACTTCCCATCCTCTCCATAAGCACCACCTTGGTTTAGTTTCCCATTGTACCTAGCCTAGATTACTGATTTGTCTCTCAACTTTTATTTTCCGTTAGATTCACACTGGTAAAATATGAGTCAATTCAATGCCTTGCTGAAAACCTGAATATTCCTCATTTTTCTTCACCTCATACTCAGGTAGCTTTTTGATTCTTTAGGTTCTTAAATAGAAGTTATCTTGCCAGGTTTTACCATCTGTTACAGTGCTGCTATGGCTCTTATGGGAATAAGAAATAGCTCTCTGATTAGTTTTGAGGTCTACTCCTCAAGAGAAAATAGATGTCTGATACGGAAAACTTAGTTAAGAGTCTATAGTTGGAGAGGTCATAGGCCCATGAAGGAACACACTATTATTTTGATAGGTAGTCTTGCTGTTGTCAAAGTGTCTTCTAAAACATCTATGTTTATACCCATAGTATTCATTTCAGAATATTCTTATTGCAGCAGACAGTAGTCAATGCAGACACTGAAAACTGGTAAGACGGCCGAGCATAAGTGACAATGGATTGCTTAACCCCAAGTGAGACATTTATGCCATGCCCTCCAAGTCTGAGGGAATATCATGAAACAAGGGGTAGAAAGAATGGAAGAGCCAAAGAAAGCAGCAAAAATGTCTCTTCTGGATATGGCAGAGCCTTTTCACTTTTAAATTTGCTACAGCTGTGATTATCTGTAAGACTTCTATAAGTTGGGTCCATCAACATTACCTCTTGAATAGGAGAGAGGCTTGAGATCCTACCCCTTTCTGAGGGATTTTGGCAGTTGATAGTTGCTTAGGAAGGGAGGGTCTCATTTTGTTCACTAGTATAGCCACTGATAAAGTGATATTGCTTTGATGAATATCCTGCCACTCAAGCTTAGACAAAAACCTCTAATGTCAGTGTCTCATATACAGAGAGAAGACATGAAAGTAGATAAGGGACTTGTGGGAAGAAAGGTTTCCGTTAGAGAGGAAGAGATATAAGAAAGGGCAATAAGGGAGTTGAAAAAGATTAAAATTCATTGTATAAATATCTAAAGTTATTAAAGAACTAAAAAAAATTTAAATTAAGAAAAGGAATTATCTTATCAGTCAGGCCTATCTTGGAAAACCTAGCTGAAGTTTCAGTAACCCTGCAGATATTTAATATTCCTGTTTGCTGCTGGTTTATTCTCCTTTCCTTAGCATTTTTTCACAATAAAACAAATGTATTCCATCAATTTATCTTATTTATTCTGTGTCTTCCATTGATAAAATGTAAATTCTGTTTACATTTTGTCAAAGAATTTTGTCTCTTATTGTATTCCTAGCACAGCTCACAGCTCTATCTTTTAGTAAGTGCTCAATATCAGTTTAATGAACCAAATAATTAGAAACCACAATAAGTGTACATGTTGGTCATGTATGCACAGCCTCACCTGTGTGTGTGTGTGTGTGTGTGTGTGCATTGTTAAACTATAGTTAGGGAAATTAGGAAAGGAAATAAGATAATACCATGAACTTTTATCTATAAATTCCCCTACTCACAAACCCTTTTCTTCACATCCTTCTATCTTCTCTTCAAATAAGGTAACAAAATCTGCAAAGGTTTTTTATTAAAGGCTTTTTAATGTGTACAAGTGGTTTACCTGCATGCATGTGTGTGAATGGTATGTGTGTGTGAAGCTGGAGCAGGCCAGAAAAGCGTGTCAGATCCCCAGTGTGAGCCATGATGTGGGTGCTGGGAACAGAATCTAGGACCTCTGCAAGAGGAGCAACTGCTCTTATCCACTAAGACATCTCTCCAGCCCTTTGTCTTGGTTTTTAAATGCCACTATTACCGTCCTACTTCTATACTTTGCTTTCCAGGTATAAATCATACAAAACTTACCCACTTCTCCCAAGCATTCACCTTATGTACAAATCAATTCTTCACAGAATCTGACATGCAGAAATGCCATATTACTCCACGTCCTCAAAGTTTGAAATACTTGCAGTAAGTCTGTGACTAAGGAGGTCATATTAGCACATTTGAGATCAGAGTAAAGTGAGACTTGCTACAGCTATATTGCTTCTGAAGGTTAGAGAGAATAGTGCTTACAGATAGAAGAAAGGCAAAGTCAGGTGAAGAGAAAAATAATTGGCTTGACATCCCAGATGGAATGCTAAACATCACTGTGAAAAGAATCATGAAAGAAAATGACTTTTTGAAAAAAAGAAAGCAAAACAGAAAGATTCAAACTGCAACATTCTCTTTCAAGATGTATAAGGTATAGATAACATGATCTAAAAATGTCAAGCTAATGTGCTTTGAAATATAAATATTTTTTCCTTCTTTTGGGTTGTGTTGTTAGAAAAGGTTAGTCTTGTGAAGTGAGGATAGAGATTGTATTTTGTGTTAAATTATCCTCTATCAAATATACTTATTTATATACATTCATATAAATGTTATCTATATTAAGAAAGAAAAGTGAGACAGTTTGTTGTGTGACTCACTGATTTTCTTCCCTTTTGTGCTGGGTAACATTCTTTCATAACTCATGGCTCACTAATCAATGTTAAATGCTTCATTTGTATTTCAAGGGGAAAATCTCAAAATAAGAACATATCTATATAAAAGGGATGTTGATGCGAGATAATCCTCTACTTGGACTTGTGAATAAGGATTGAGTGATACTGACATGTCTCGGGAACATTTACTACCCAGGGTGGAGGGTAGAATACACTACACTCTGAGAAGGGGGTGTTTCTCTGAGGATTCACAAAGTCCCTGGAGTTATGAACAACAATATAATGAAGCCCAGAGGCAGAAATAGAGACCATATGGCCAGGAAGTCTAATAGATTTGCTATCTGGCCTTTTATAGGAAAAGCTGAGCCTTTGTGTTCAGAGTTGAATGGAAAATCCAAGAGTTCATCGTAGGTAACAAAGATAAGTATTGTTTGTGAAATGTTCATTTCAGTTACAAATATGTGGTGTAAAATGGATTTCTTACTATAGGGAGCTGACAAAAAAAATTGAAAATCACTCTTGTAATCCGTGTTAAGGAAATGAGATTTCATCTTAGTGAAACCATTGACAGATCTTCTGCAGAGGTGTGATTTAACGGATGCTGTATTTTAGCAAAATCCCTCTTGCTGCAGTGTGAACATGTGACAGAGAGAGGCAAGGAGAATGAGAAGAGACAAGTCAGAAAACTATTTCAGTTACCCAGATGAGGGATGCTGATGTCTGGGCCGCAACATTTACAATGAGGATGAAGAAAGTTGACTAAATACTTTGAGGACAGTTCCTGGACATTGATTTGGAGGCAAAAAATACCTGTGTCTTAGTCTCTGATATACCCATTTTTTCTGCTATATGTAAAAAGGGAAGAAAGGAAGGAAGACAGAAAGAGAACGAGAGAGAGAGAGAAAAGAAAAGAAAAGAAAAGAAAAGAAAGAAGAAAAATTATAACAGCATGTACAAATCATCCCCACCTTAGCATTTTTGGCAACTCAGCTCGGACAGACCAAATTCTTAGGGCTCTATTCAAAACTGAGGAAGCATTGGCCACTGAGGCATGCTGGATATGGATACTTGAATAACAGGAACTATTAAATGAGAGATCTTTTTGTCTCTTTATATAGGGCCCCTTTAGGAAGCTGCTCTATTCATGGCCAGAGGCTTGTAAATTTCTTTTTCCTTCCCACTTAACTTTGTCTGAACTTACTTCCTAGTTTAGATACATATCAGGATGTTAGCTAACTTGTGGGAACCAGACAAAAGGATCTTGGGGACTCATTACTACCTCTTCAGCTCCACTTGAACTGTGAAGCACGCATGGATACCAACTCATTTCTTGGTGACCCAGTGCTCAAAACTGAGTTACCCTTCTTTTCAGCTAATTCTTCTGTTCTATGATGCTCTTCCTAGTAATGCCCAGTGATTTCAATTTCTTTTTCAAACATGCCTTCCATCCCCATCACCACTAGCACCCTGCATTTTAGCCTTTAACTTCTCTCATCTTCTGCCTACTTTCTGCATCTAAAAACCTAATTCATCCCTGTTGTGAACATATATTGGGGTTGACTCCAGCTGTGCTGACCTGTAACACACATGAATACATCTTTGACAGATTGCTTGAAATCCAGAGGGACAGAAGAATATAGGGTTACCAGACCTTCATTTCAAGGACTGTTGAATAGCTAGAGTGCACAGACTCTAAAAGGAGCCACAGTTCTGCCATGCATGACTAATGCAACTTGAAAGGGAGCCACTGAGTAGAGGAGTAGGGAGATGCCTAGGAGCCTGATCAAAAGCACCCTGACCTGAAATTTCCACTGTGACAATCACTTCTCAGAGACATAACATTGGGATCCCAAAGATGTTAAAATGTTTATATTTTTAGGAATAACAAATAAATGTATTAAGATATTAGCACCCACTATTAAAACTGTATCCAGGAAGAACTTATCAGGATGATTGCTGATCCCTGAAAAGTAATTGAAGAGAGTAATACTTTCTTAGTAAACAGGCATGGCTTTGAATCTTAGCAGTTCTATTTAGTAATCATGTCTCCTTGAATAATCTCCCATAAGCACTCTGAGCCTCAATTTGTTTCTATATAGAATAGAGATGTCATCATCTCCCATACAAGGTTGCCTTGAGGACAGGATGCTGTACTGAGAACAGGGAAATGGCTCAGAAGATAAAGGTGTTTACCACCAAGCCTGAGGACCAGAATTTAATCCCCAAGACACACATAGTGCAAGGAAAAATACTGACTCCCACAATTTTTCCCATGACATTTACATGCCAGCAGCAGTATGTGCTCTTGAACGCACACACATGTATACATATCCTCTTACACAAAATAAACAAACAAAAGTACTTAAACGAAAGCTTATAAAGTGTTTGACACATAGTGGTTCTCTACTAGTCCCTGGTACTCTAGCACATCCAGACACAGATGAACTTTAGAAATTAAAGGCGGAGACAGTGGAAATACTTTTAAGACAGGGAAAGCCCTGATTTGGGACAAAGATCAATACTAGAGGACCCAGAAAACTACAGAATGCTCATAGCAGCACCAAGCTACTTCCTGAGGAAAATGGGCATCAAAGAGGCTCCTTAAGGAGTTTGCTAGTCATTTGGGCAAGAAACTCCTCTTGCCTGGACTGTTGCATAAACTGGACATGAAGAACCCACAGAGAGATGACTGCTGAATTTGCCTAAAGATGAGATGGTCCTTTGGGGTTCCTGCTTCATGAGAGAGTCTGTGAGACATTCTTCAGGACACAGAAGAAAGTGACTGAACTGCTTTTGTAATTTCCTGCTTCATGGAAAAGTCTTCTGGATGCTATGGGCCTGTAGGCTGAAGATGGATGCCCCAATAGTACAGAATATCTTTGGGTGACTGTCCAGGCAGCAAGATGTCTGTGTCATTTCTAGAGTTTTGGAAGTTGCTTTCAATGCACTTTCTGTTTACTTAGGTAACATCAAATCCTTCTGGAATCTTTGATGGAATTGAAGAATGGTTAGTTATAGTTATAGTTTTCCTTTGTTATGATAAAAGATAAAATAGATATAAATAGTGTAACTGTAATTCTTGCTTGATAACTGTTTTGTTATATTTAATTTTACTATGTTAAAGTGAAAGCCTTTCTTTTTTATTTAAACAGAAAAAAGGGAAATGGTATAGGAGGTCCTACTGTATTTGTGTTGCTTTCATTGGTTGAATAAAGAAACCATCTTGTCCTTTTGATAGGGCAGAACTTAGGTGTGGAAAAGAGAACAGGATGCTGGGAAGAAGGGCAGTGTGGCAAATGCCATGAAGCTCCTGCCTGAGACTGATGCTATTTAGAATCTTTCCCAGTAAGCCACGACCTCGTGGTGTTACACAAATTGGTAGGAATGGGTTAGATCAGGATGTGAGAGTTGACCAAGAAGAGGCTAGATATAAAGGGCCAGGCAGTAATTTAATTAATACAATTTCTTTGTGATTATTTCGGGGGTTAAGCTAGCCAGGCAGCCAGGAGCTGGGCGGCTGGAATGAAAAGCAGGCCCGCTCCTCACACTATATACCCTAAAAGCCATCAGTTATGGACACCACACACAGAATGTCAACATGACACATAAAGTACCTCACAGGTACTTCGTTACCACTATGAAGCAGATAATTTTGTTTGTTTCGGTTTCTAAACTTGAACATATTTGAGTTTATGTTTATATAATATTGTCAGTTTCCCATACTTAGACAGTGATCATACTTATGTCCTAGGGTATGTCTTTGCTATATATGTAAAGGTTCTTCATCATATGAGAATTTATTTTCTCTTTGTTCCTAAGAAGGAATTGACTTTTTTGCTCTATCCTCCCTTCCCCACTCAAAAGAAAAAATAGTAGATGGAAAACAGTCCAAGAATTATTTTCTTTGTGCTTTTGGTGCAGGCTAACCCAGAAGCATTCCTTTGACCTCCTGTGTCTTAATTGTTTCCAGGCCAGTGACATATCAGTCTCTTTCCAGTATGCCTTTCCATCTGTGAGACCATGTGAACATCTGTGCATATACCAGTGTATGTTATCCCAGTGTCCCAGCATGTCTGTTTTCATTCTGATGAAACAGCTATTAAAATACAGTACCAAATCTCTGTCTATTGCTTTGACTCTAGGGCTAATTCTGGGAAATAAGATACAATCTCAATTTAATACAGGTGAGCAGAGATAACAGAAAGATGGAGATCCAGGAAGACAGTGGATTTCCTTGAGATCACTTTTAATTGTCTGGAAAGAATAGGTCATGCCGAAGCAATTTAGCCTTTAACCACTAAAGGCACTATTTGTAATGGTCTGATGTGCCCCCCTTTCCTCTAGTCACCCCCTCCAGTTGCAGCCAGAAGAAATACTTGCAGCCCAAGTGCTAAGTCCTACAGAATAATTGTTTGGATAAAGAGAGCTTGTCGGAACTTTCTCTGCAGCCTTGTTATGTACAAAGTCAGAGCCTCTCCTGATGCTTCATTTTCAAACCTGAAGGCATCAAGGGGCAGCCAGGTCATCTTTGTTTTACACTCTCTTTTTCCCAACTGACAGCTCAACTAAAGCTTGCCCTTTTAAAAAAATTAATTCTGCAGAGAAG
Organism: Dicrostonyx torquatus; assembly: GCA_028555095.1. Classification (NCBI taxonomy): domain Eukaryota; kingdom Metazoa; phylum Chordata; class Mammalia; order Rodentia; family Cricetidae; genus Dicrostonyx; species Dicrostonyx torquatus. The sequence goes on from JAQHUG010000100.1 coordinate 5,103,572, forward strand.
TCCCAATGTGCAGTTGTCCCTGAAATAATTTATTTTAAAGAATAATTTTAGTGTGCTTGTTTAAAATGGCTCATGGGAAAATCTTCGGCATCCCAAATGTGAAATCGGTTTCCATCCTTCTGTAAGGGTATTGATAGGGCTGGCAATAGGAGAGGTTACAATGTAAATGACTGGGGTCTGGATCCAGGAAGAAGCCCCTCATTTAGCAGCCGAAAGTTGTTTGAAATGGGAAAGGCAAAAGAAGTCTTTGCCTGAACATCAGTGACGCCCACCAAGAACTGGTTACTTCCAAATTGTGAGATGCTTCCACCCATAATCAAGGGGAACAAAACACTCTCCAAGACACAGTTCACCAAAAACTCAATACTTTTTCCATAATAGCCTTTAATACTAAAATGCATTAAATTTTTGAAGCAGAGAAAACACATTTAAGAGGGAAACAGAGAACCACCAGATAAAAGGAAACAATGTGGCAGGTAACACCATTTAAAACAGAACTGTAATAATTTAATAAAGCTGCTTTATCACCTTCATAAAATAGACAGAGTGGTGGTGATTCTTTTTTGTCTTTTTTTTTGTTTTATTTTTACGATTCAATCACTGTGAAAATGTACATAACATACAGATCAGCATATACAACCATTTCATCTTCATATAATCAGCAACAGAGACTGCTTAATGAAACATACTGTACTTGTATCCTTCTAAATTGCCACCCTGGTTTGACAAGTAAACAGTAATAGTGTCATCAGGCTCATTCCCCTCACTAGAGGAGCGAAGGCGTAAGCCTTTTGCAACTAATACCTTAGCATTCAAATAGCACATGGAGGTATTTGTTGCTGAATTTCTAGCTAGACCTAGTCTGTCCCTTGGTCATTAGTCTGTATCTTAGCCTTCCTCAGCTGAATGCCAGCCAGTGCCCGTAAACATCTACTTAACCGGTGCTGTAAAGTGTTAGCTGGTTTGTTTGCTAAGGTTGACAGCAACATTCAGTTAGTAACAAGGTCATCTTTAATTGCCAACGCAGCTGGAGCAACAGTCAGCATCATCAGATTTCCCTAATGACCTACAATGCTTTCCAATCAAGATCAGGTGTTTCTAGGTTGTTCTTTACCAAGAGCGCCTCACAACGTATACTTCAGACAAGGTGGTTGATTTTCTTTGTTTTACAAAAGCAATGTGATTCCTATTTGAAATTAATTCACTTTTGCACAACAAGTGACCCACGGGCCAATTTCAGTTTCACAAGAAAACAAAGAGAGCTGCAACAACTTCATTAGGACAATGTGTTTTGCTCTGGAGTATTTCATTACCAATATAAAGCCACCCAGTCCCAGTCCCACCCCCATACATCCCCTTTGAATATTACTTTGATACATACTTAAACTAAAGAACAACATCTCAATACACTTTAGTGTCAGCAGATACAATTTGACTCATGAAATGACATCCTTAAAATGTAATTTTACCAAGAAGGCAAACACTAGGACTGTATACAATGGACTTCAGCTCATTTATGCCAGTTTTTTTTCAAAGTCAGAAGGGTCTTATTACCCTGTGAAAAGAGCCAAGCGGACCAGACTTGTAGAGAGTGCCTTGGGGGAACATTTGGCATCAAAATGATCCCCATAAAATGGATTATGTACAGTAATAATCCTTTCTCTGCCTCGGATGCTGAAAAAAGCTATCCCTTCTATCCCTGCCTCTCTCAAACTGCCCCTTGTCTTTCTACATCAAGGAGACCACTTGTGTTTCCTTTTTAGTGGTAGGTATAGAAGGAAAAGTCCTCTGAATTCCCCTCTAATAGCCATATGCTGAGACAACAGGATCTGGAAGGTACTCTGTGTGGTTTTATTTTCAGAGTTCAGAGTTACATCTTTCATTAGTGATCAGCTGGTCACCATGTCAACAAATTTGTATAAATGGCCAGCTTAGGTGCAGTTAGTCCTGTGAGGCAAGTTTCCTCTGGAGCATTGTCTCATCAGTATCTCCTAGGCATCTGTAGATACGAAAAGAAATCCTACCCCCAAACAATAAGAATGCTAAGGATTAGGCTCTATCAAACTGTGCTTTAACAAGCCCTCAAACTTGAGTGAGCAACTGACTCATGGATTTCTGTGCCAAATCCTCCAGATTTCTTATACAGCCATTCTAGGCAGGGATCAAGAATTATCATTTCTGAGAAGTTCCTAAGTGATGTTGCTTTGAGATGATGCTTTGAGAACCACTGTTGTGCAGGAACTACTGAATTCTATAACCCACTATCTATTCGGTACCAAGACAGACCCTCACTTTTTTCTACTGGCTTCAGAGGAACAATGAAATACTAAGTTTCATTCTGAACAGGTTATTCTTTTAGACTGCACAGGGTGGGGAACAAGTTTCCACAGGACATTGTGGATCACTTCTCCCCGTTTTTTTATTGAATAGCATGTTCCTGTGTTTGGGAGAAAGCAGTCAATCAATGCAAACTAGATACCCTATACTGAATAAAGACGTTTACCTGGCCAGGAAATTTTTAAGCATGTCACACTTCATGACCCAGGGACATCAAAATAAGTGGAAGGGAACTCCCTAGAACTTGGGAACTAAAATTGTTCCCACATGTTTCTGTATAACATGTTTGCAGAAAGAAAGGGAAAAATATTTGCTCCACTGGCCTTGGTAGCTTTTCATCACATGTGTTAAAAAGGAAGGGAAGAATCCCGTGTCCATGGGGAAATTAAGACCCTTGCCCAAAAGTCCTATTTGCAAGCACAGTTGGCCTGTAGAACCTGCCTACAAAGCTCTCCTAGGATGTGCTTGCACTTCCATCAGACAATTGAAGGGGGAAAGATACTTCCTTAATGAGAATTCTTATACATACTCAGTAAAGAGTTCTGAAACAAACAAACAAACAAACAAACAAACAAAAAAACCAAAAAAACCTCTGACTGCCCGCTGAGAACAACGATTTTAGATAGACTAAGCTTCGAAATAAAATGAAATTCTGGGGACAAAATTTTTTGTTGCTTTTTTAAAAAGGCAAAAAATGTCACTGCTCACTGCTAATGCCACTCTGTTTTTTATTGGCTGGTAACACATGGCAGACAGTGGCCTCTCTACATTCCACCATTCCATCTCCACTTTCCACAATCTTTCAAACTCCCTCGCTTGCACTGAGAAGAGGAAGAAATCCACCTGTAGAAAGCTATCCAATCTGACTACAAAGTGACCTTGAGGTGCTAGCAAACAAGATGATATCATATGGATCCTGGTGAAGATCAGTCTAAATTCTATAGGCAGCCATCCCAACTTAAAGGGCACTTTTAAAAAGCTAAATATGTTAATCAAATAGTCACTTGAAAGGAAAAATAAATACCTAATTTAAAATCTACTACCACCAAAATGAAATAAACCAGAAGAGGAGAACATATATGAGAGAAAGTTAAATGAAGCAAGAAAAAGATGTAAAGGTCTCTAACTGTGTCAGGGAGAAATTTGCAGGCAACCCAATAGTTTGCATGAGGTAGTATTCAGGAAATAAGGATGAATTTGTAGCTTCATTATATGTTTCTTTTATCACCAGAAATCTTCTCCCCTACCTAACCCCATGCCCAGTGCCTTACCCACCCCTTCCCTTACAACCCTCCCACCTCCCACAAAAGAAAAAATTCCTAGTAATGTATAAAGCTAAGAACTCAGATAAAAATAATGAAAACATTTCAAAGAGCTGACTGTATCTACCTAAACTTAAGAAAATAAATTGTTTTGAATTCTAGTGCTCTAAATTTTGGGCTTTCTTTCTGAGCGTTCTTGAATTACAAAAGTGAGAGAGAAGGGGGAAGGAGGGAGGGAGGAAGGGAGGGAAGAACAGAGGGAGGGGGAGGGAGGGAGGAATGGAGGAAGGGAGAGAGGAGCCAAAAAACTTATTTCTTTAGAAGAAATTCCTTTAAGACAAAGGTAGAGCAAAGGGGGCATGTTTCTTTAGTTTATTTTAAATAATGAACTCTTAGGCTGCAAGAATACTATGTTGGCTAGCGAATATTAATAGACAGATGAGAAAAGGGGCATTTGTACAGTGTTAAAAAGAACAAAAAGAATGGTGCTCTGTTAGTTTAAAAAGGCATATTCCTAGCCTACAGCAAAAAACGAGTTACTAAATCTAAGGGATTTTTGTTTTAATAATTTCTTGTTCACATTTTTAATCAAAAAAGTGTTAGGCATAAAAAGACATGTTCAAGTGTCTGAGTGTCTCCGTTTAGAAGGCACAGTAATTAGATCAGTGATGTTAGTACCTGGCTTTTCCTAAGTGTACACTTCATACTGCTTACTCTATCATTATTTATAAGCCTAAGGTAAAGAACAGCATGGAGCCCGTGATTCCAGCCCATGATGTGCTTTACCGTCTAATTCCAATCATGATTGGGAAAACACTGAATCAGGAAGTGTGTGTCTAAAGAGATGGTAATTTAGATCTCAAAATAGACTCAGTCATGTTGCATGATTTTTAGATGATTGGAGACAGGGCATTTCTCAGCCTGAAAACCGATAACATCAGGAGTAACTTTCCTGTTCAAGGTCTGAAAATTAGAAAAAAAATAATGCATCTCATAAAATTTTCAGCACAGTATTTCTGACAACTGCAAATTAGATAGCAGCATATCCAAAAATGACTTTCTACAATGATCTAGCACAGACCCGGGCAGAAGACTGAAAGGCAGGAGAAACCCTCTGCATGGTAGTGAGCAATCACTACATGGATTAAAAAGCATGAGTATCCACCAAGTACTCAACCTCTAGGTGTGGTGTTGCTCATTCATCTGCTGTCTCAGTTTCTGCACTTTGTTTTTGTCTGTATTTTTATTATTTTTTTAAGAAAAGAAAACATCAATCTTTAAAAGCCTTTTGCCATCACCACACACATAGCAATTTGCAATATCAAATACAACAACAGCACAGCTAGCAAAAGGGTTCTTAAAGCAGGGGCGTCCACAGCAAAGTAGCGGCATTGGAAAGTACTCGAGCTTCAGAAACAACCTTTTGGGGGCTCGATTTCACGTCACTGAATCAATGAATAGTACACAATAAATGACCAGCAACTTGTCTACACTACAAAAAACAGTGGTGAGCTTATTAAAGGTGTCTGGAGCTTTTTTTTTTTTTTTGCTTTTTGCTTTTTTAAATGTAATTCTTCACAAACAATGGTAATTTATATTATCATTTTGACATATAAAAATATATAAATTCAAACACTTAATACATAATACTTTTCACAACTGAATTTGCCTCTGTTTCCCCAACATCAAGGCCCCATGAACAACTCAAGCCAAAGCGAATTTGCTCCAACTGAACACCCCTACTGCCTGTTGAAACGAGAGGGATTGTCACGGAATGATAGTCACTTATACACAATACATTTAGGGAAATCTCTACAATGCAGCCACTCAAGAACCAACCATTGGTGAAATGAGTAGATGCTGCATCTTCACTAGCCAGTGTGATTTCTTTTCTTTCTTCTCCCCCAGACGGGTTTACAGAATGATATCCTTCAGACGCTTCACAACAGGAGATTGCTTGTCACGACCTTCCTTCAGAATAGGATTGACCTCATGCATGACTTTCTCACTGTCGGCTCCACGGGGTTCAGCTTCAGAAGGACGAGAGGCGCCATTGTTGGCATGGTGCTCCAGATCACGAGCTGGAGGAGCCAGGGCGACCGTGTAAGACATAGAAGGCTTGGTAGGCAGAGGGCTCTTGAGATGCAGTGGGGAGGTGACAGGGCTAATAGCCTCGCAGCCATTGCCTGCCTCCCGGATAGCGCTGTTGACTTTGGGGCTGCAGATGGTCACATCGACAGTCCTCTTGACTTTCAGGATGGGCCGCTCCTCAGCCGGGTGGGTGCTGACATCTTTTCCAAAAGTTGCGAATGTCCGTTTGGTGGGGCCGCAGTCATCATAAGCCTCGACATCAGCAGCAGTAGCTTCAATGGACAGAGCGATGATGTTCCTCACATGCTCAGGAGACTTGGAACGGGTGGGCATGGGATTCCGAGGCATCCAGCATCTATCAGAGTGGCCAAGAATCCGGCATTCCTCCCTGCAATGAAATCCTTCATTCTGGTCTGTAAAAGAAAAGGAAGATATCAATTTCATCAGCTTCTTCCAGGAATCACTGCAACCCCACAGTGTTCTGGTCTCTCTGGTACCCACAGGCCCTTTTGGGAAACAGTACTTTGGATAATCCTTTATTGCCTTTTGGGACTGGTGTGGGAAAAATGGGATTTTTAAAAAGCTATAGATCTCCCTCTAAATATTACTCATTTTTATGATCCTCGCCGTTCCCACTGCTGACAAAACAAAAATCCCAAAAAAAGACAAGTTATGAGGAAAACATAGTTTTAAAAGTTTATCCTGAGTGCTAGCACGTGGAGAGTCAGCAATTTTCTCAACACCTACTGCTAAAAATCACCTATGTTTGAAACTGCATTCAAAAGAAGAGGACGTGAGTGGCACAGACAATAAGAACAACAATTAATAAATGGGACCTCCTGAAACTGAGAAGCTTCTGTAAGGCAAAGGACACAGTCATTAAGACAAAAAGGCATCCTACTGAATGGGAGAAGATCTTCA
>JAQHUG010000100.1:5121802-5147605 GCA_028555095.1 Dicrostonyx torquatus
GCTTACCTCAGTCAAAAGGGCCGAGTTCTCCTCCGGTGGGGGTGGCTAGATCCGAAGCCCTCTCCAAGGGCCTGCCGTACGGGCCGTTCTCCTCGATACAGAATAACTTGCGTGACTGTTCAGGCAGTGAGATGTCTCTGTCAATTCTAGAGTTTTGTAAGTTGCTTACAATCCACTTCCTGCTTACTTAGGTAATATTATATCCTTCTCGAGTCTTTGATGTGGTTAAAGAATAGATAGCTATAGTTTTCCTTAGTTGTGATAAAAGATAAGGTAGATATAAATATTGTAACTATAATTCTTGCTTGATAACTGTTTTCTTATATGTAGTTTTACTACTTTAAAGTTAAAACCTTCCTTTTTATTTGAACAGAAAAGGGGATATGGTGTGGGAAATCTTTCTGTGTATGTGTTGCTTTTATTGGTTAATAAATAAAATGTTTTTGGCCAATGGCTTAGCAGAATAGAGCAAGGCAGGAATTCCAAGCAAATAGAGTCAGAGAGAAGCCATGTAGCTATCACAGGAGACAGATACCCCTGCCAGAACCTGCCAGAACTTTGTCGGTAGGCCACAACTTCATGATGATGCATAGATTAATGGAGATAGGTTAGTTTAGGATATAAGAGCTAGCTAGAAATATGCTTAAGCTATTGGCCAAACAGTATTGCAAATAATATAGTTTCTGTATAATTATTTCAGGGTGGCCAGGAACAAACAAGCATCCTCTGACAACACAAACTGGAAGAGGAAAATGGTCATAAATAATGGTGTCAGAGAAGTCTTAACACATAAAGTTCTTTTACATAAAAGAGAAGAATCAGAGATAAAGCTCCTGAAATCCATCTATATGGCAATCAAGAATTCTATTATTATTTGTTATCAGGACATTGATAAGAGAATTTCCAATCATCTGACAACAAATAAACAGTAAGTAAATCTTCAAAACATCAGTCTTGCAAAATTGTAAGTATAAAAGGCAATAATAATCATGGCATGATTGATAAATATGTAATTCAGATAGAAAAGGACCAGAATATTTTGTTTTATACAAATAGCAAAAGTTTGTACAGCAATTTCTACTGTCTTTGAGACATGAAACAGCTATCTTTTCAGATAAGGACAAAAAATGTGCTTCAACAATAGAGTTTATCCATGGTCCCATCCAAAGTAACAAAAGTCTACTCAGACCTTGCCAAGTTTTAAAGTCCTGGAAGAATAGAGGAGCTGAGAGGCTCTGATGGATTGCTATAGGTGTCCAGTCACAATGAATGTGGTCAACAACACCACTAGTTCTTTACTATGATTCAACATTTCACTGCATTATCTCAAAGGATTTGCTGATCAAATACAGGACTCCAACAATAAAATAGTTTAAGGCTACAGAGGCAAGAGCGCCGTTACATCTTTAGAAGTAATTTGTAATAGGAAAATGTAAAATGATTTCCAATTATTGCAGGTTCTAAAAGAAGCAGAAATCCAACATAAAAATAAGTGATATAATTAATTGGAAGAACTTCCTGGATTAGACCATTACTCATCTACATTACTTATTCTGCAAAAAGCTCATGGGCAAGACAATCTACAACCACAAGTAGGTCAGTTTATGTAAAGTATAGTGAAATGCATTGTTGCAAAGATTATGAAGAAGTAAGTGCCATTAGAATTGGCCACCTTTGCCTAATCAAGAAAGCAAACTTTGGGGTGGACAGGAGAGATTGCTTAGTAGTGAAGTGATCTTCCAGAGCAGAGGACCTAAGTTTGGATCCTAGTACCCAAGTCAATGGTTCACAAGTGACTTTAACTCCAGCACATGGGAAGCTGATACCCTCTTCTGTAGCATATATTCCAACACATACATACAAAAGTATCTTTAAATGAAACACAATTTTGATAGATATCCCAGTTGAGTAACTTCTACTCATCTGAATCAGGGATTTAAAAACTGATTAGAAATAACTACCTATTTTTATCATTAGAAACAAAGTCCCACTTCCACTATGGATGACAATGTGCTTCGTTTTTTTTTTAAATTATTGGACTTCTTTCAAGACAGATGTGATCATATAACTAAGAACAAACCAACCTTATGAAGGCAGGATATTATTAAAACTTGAAAGACAACTGGTTTACCTAGTTTTTTAACTGTTTACCTGAGATTGTTTGTCCTTATTTTGTCCTGTTTTGTTATTTCTGGAACTGAATCATAGTGACTATAGCTGCAATACCTATATTCTTTTCCTTTTATTTCTTTTTTGTTTTTTGAGACAGGGTTTCTCTGTGTAGCCTTGGATGGCCTTGAACTCACAGAGATCCACCTGCCTCTGCCTCCAAAGTCCTGAATTTAAAGGTATTGCAATATCTTATCTTAATAGCAATTCAGTAACGCTGTGAAAATCATGAGCCTAATGGTGATAAAACAGAAAGATATAAGTTACTTGAGTTGCTGAAAATCTATAGACACCTCATCAGACTGAATTCCTCTTATATAAGAGGCAAAATAAACTCTCCTTTATTTAGGCTATTTATTTTCTTTAGTGGAATCTTTATTTCTAATAAATGAACACACCTCAGGGTGGGTAACATAATTCGTGAAGTTTCAATTAGAATTTCACTTTCTCACTAGTCTAAGGAATCACTCAATAATCCCTTAGACTAAGGGCTCATAGAACCTCCCTTTCATAGCATTCATCCCACTTGAAATTAATTATTTAGGTCATGTATGTTTTGCTTGCTTTTTAAAGCTCTAAATGAGCAAAAACTATGCCAGTTTTGTTTTCTGCTACCCAATAAAACTAGCAAAAAAAAGCCACTACAGAGTAATAGTGAATAACAGTTTAACTTAATGGAATAATAAAACTTACAGAAAGAACAAAAAGAAATCTAGATTTATCCTCAAGATACTATGCCACTCATGTAACTCCTAAAATTGGAATTAAATGTTCTAACTAATAGAAACAGTTTAGAAACCTAAAAATCAATCTGTATCATTTTGTCAAAGGCAATAAAAGTGGAACTTGAGAAACATTAGTCAAGTGACAAGTGGTTTTGGGTGGTTCTAAAGAAATCTTGTATGCATTTGACATCCAATTGAAAATATAATTATTTCAACCTGAAAGTTTTCTATACTAGCAATAGTTAGCATGGGATCTATTGTGATAAACTAAGAACTTTTAATTTAGCTTAAAAGTGTAGTCTATGAACTGAATGTGTTGTTCAAATATCAAACACTGTTTCTTAACATCTAAAAATTGCCATTGATTCCCATAAAATATAAGACTAATCTGACCAAAGATAAACCTTTCGGATCTACAGGAGAAGCTGGTATACTCTGGCAAACTTATTACTTAAAAAATATTATATGACTTCATAACAAAGTTTATGTATCAATCTATTGTGCAGGGTAATTACCAAAAGGAAGAATTATTCAAGAAAGAATTCTTTTTTTATTGATTTTTAGTGAGCTCTACATTTTTTCTCTGCTCCTCTTACTGCCTCTCCCCTCCCCTTCAGCCCTCTCCCAAGGTCCCCATGTTCCCAATTTACTCAGGAGATCTTGTCTTTTTCTACTTCCCATGCAGATTTCTTAAAGGCACTTTCAAAGCCTTCGGAGTCTGAAGAAAGAACATCTATTCTGTTTCTATAATGTGACAAAGCATGCAGAGTACTATTGAGCTCAATGAAAAAAAGCAAGAGCAGGAAAGTTGAAAAGCTACTAAGAGCAGGAAACACAGTGAAACTCAGACATTATATATTTTCTTGAATTTGATTAATATTTTGAGAATTGGCCTTGCTTAGGTTTTTAGAAACAAGGAGAAAAGGACCTTCCAATATCTGAAAAAAATCAATAAAGACTTGAGAACAGCATCTCAAAGCCATTGGGGAGTGGAATTACACTCACTTCATAAAGAAAAAATTTACCATTAAAGATAGTATTCCATCTGTAAAACATGTAAAGGAATATCCGTGAAGGCTGATACAGTTTTACAGACTTAGAAGCCAAAAGTACGAAGCCATCCTGTAGTCATTCTAATTCTGATGAAACTTGCATTACAGATTTTTCTACAAATAGCTACTTGCATCTCACTCCCGTCTGCTTTTATTCCTTCCCTAAATCATTTATTTTATTCTCCACTTTCCTAGCCACCTATTTCTTAGCAGTCCTTAGCCCCATAGCACTATGCTCTGATATACAGCAGACATAATCAGTCGGGTGGCATAATTGTGATTGACATTTGAAATACTGATGTGCAATTATTTGACAGATGTCAGAAAGTGTGCTCTGCAAACAAGTCTTTATCACATGCAGAAAATTCCCTACACTTTTCATTTATTTAGATATACACATTAAGAAATACCAGTGGTAATAAGAGGGTCCTTTGTCAAATTCAGACAATCTTTTTCCTTTGGTAACTTAAAAGAACACACCAAGCCCAAATTGGAGTGAGGAAGAATAAACACAGCTTCTGGTGGAGAAGGGTCAGGATGGGAATGGGATATTGAAACAAAGTTATTGAGAATGGCAAAATGATGCTGCCAAAAACAGAGACCAGAAGAGAAAAAAAGCCAGGCCTAATAGCCTAGCATGGCCTTTTCAGAGTGGTTGAGAACACTGGGAATTCTATAAAGGTTAGTTTTGGTTTGACACGGGGAAGTCAGATGAAAAGACTGGTGAATTCCAACTTCATCCCAGACCCTTTGACAGATCAGCATTAGTTACCAAGTGCCACCCAATAGCCCGCCTCTGATGCCACGTGGTACATAACCCTTTCTCTTCACCTGCAATTCACTTACTACCAATGGGACATGGAAAGGAATTTAAAATATGGCCCTTTAAGAATTCAAAGAAATTGATATATCTTCACTGGAATGTTTAGTGCTGAGTTGAAGAGACAAGTTAAAACATATTGAGGTATAAGTGCTTGAGAATTAATATTTATGATAGATGGCAGTGTGGCATGTGCAGTTCATATGATCTAAATTGAAAATTTGGCAATTACAATAGTTCCTGGCATTTTCATTTTTGTACTGGTGCTCAATTCAATTCAGTCCATAAAGAACAGATATCAATATGTGTATAAGTATAAATCATCTGTGCTGATTCATGGGGGACAAAGAACTGAAGCAAAGGGCTACAAAGAAAATTGAGAGAAATAAGTTGTGACAGTGAATGAGACTAGCAGAGATTGAGTGGAATAAGATCTTTGTATTTGTCTTCTGTGATAAAAAAAAATATGTGACAAAGTGATGGGCATCATCAAACTGCTTATAACTCACTTGAAGAGGCATCTTTACAGATGAAATATGAGAAGACACAGGTCAATGAACTATCCCTTACAATATGGAGCACCGAGGTAATGCAATGAATGATGTGAGCCTGTTTTCAAGGGTCCTGCCGTAAGATTCCCACAGAACTTAGCCCTTTAGCCCATACAAGTAGAACTCTTACAAGACCTATAGTCAGGTCTCTGAAGAATTCAATCCATTTGTTTGATTTTGTGTAGATTTAACAGTCAGATCATTTCATCCACTCAGAAAGTATTCACACTGCTGGCAAAGTGGGCTCTTTACATTGTGCTTACCAGGAGCTCTGAACGTAAACTTAGCTGTAATTTGGTCTCACCAGAAAAACAAACTATTAATACATTACGGAGTTGTGCAAAAGCCACTTGGTGATGGATTTGAGCTTTTGAGTGCCTGAGACAAAAACACAGAGTAAGGATAGCATAAGTAATGTTGGCAGATAAAGCAAAGAGACAGGAGAAAAATGTTATGTTAACCAGGAGAAAAATATTCCCTTGTAGCAGAGTTGGGGATGTGATAACAGTGCTGGACTAGCATATGGGAGATTACGGGTTTGACACCTAGCACTGAAAACAGAACACTTTCATTTTTAAAATGAAAATGTAATGTTGGAGGTGAGAGAAACATCCAGCAGCACTGTCCCCTTAACAGGAACTGACATTTCCTTCAGTTAAGTCCCAGCACACTTGATTCTGTGGAAAGTACAATACTGGCCATGAGTCAATAAATATATTGCAATTTTAACTTTCAGATTCCTTAGAGTTTTTTTTTTTAATTCCAAACAGTTTGTGGGACTGATGGGGCAAATTAAAAGACTACGTTTGTAATTCTCCAATCACTCATCCAGCTTTGAAAATAAAATGTTTATTAAACCAATCATTGCCTCTTGCAATGATTCAAAGGGCTAGTGTGCCAAATCCTTAGCTGAATAGTAATCATTGGAAATGATCCCTGGAAGTAAGCAGGAATGTTAGGGCATTGGTATCTGTTAGTTACCCAAGGTGGACTATCTCTTATCAACAGAAGCCTTGTAGAAAATTTGAGCATTATCTTGATGGTTCAGTGGAACTTCAGCAACCATCTGGAATGCTGGAGTGTGATGACACTGCTTCTGGGTACAGCACACAGCACCATCATTAAAAAATTCATTTCAGATATCTTCCTGCAAGCTAATAAATTTTATAGCAGTTTCAATCCTTCTTTCCTGCAACAAAGAAAAGCTTAGTTCCAGACAAATTAAAAGTAAATTGATTGCCTTAGGGAAATATATTCAAATATCACTTTTCTGTGCTAGAAATCTTCTGGGGTGGAATATTGGGTAGAATAGTGAAATAGGTAGTGGAGATAATGTAGAACATATAGATGTGGGTATATGAAAATGATAAGCAACACACGAAGCGCACTCAACTCATGAAATCCTTATTTGCACAACTAGGCAGAAATCAACTTAAAATAAAATGTAAATGTGTCACTGGGGTGCAGACCTAACATTTGTGCTGGAATTTATGAATAATAACCATGAATAATGAATAATAAAATTGAAGGGATAAAACGTCACCTTCTGTTTACTTGTCCATCTCTCATGAACAGTGCTCAATTTTGTTCTTTTTCTCTTTTCTTTAAAACTACATAGAATTATTTTTTGGGGGTTGTCTACTTAATCACTCCACTTAAAGGAAAACAGACGGTATGTTATTAGGTGTTACCTCAAAATCAATTACACAAATTCAGAAGCAAGATCAATTAATCTCCTCTTCGAAATATGTGGGTAACCTAAATTGGCCCTATGATCTTATCCAGAAGGAAATAGCCCCTATACTTTTAACACAGACATGCTTCACTGTGCCCCTCCTTGCCATCAGCTTTCCCAATTCCTCACTGATGCAGCGAATGGCAGCTCCATAGAGCATTAAAGAAGCCTTGCTATCTATTTGGGCCACAGCTGTGGGGGCTTTTCCTGAGTTGACTCAAAACTATGCCCACAGGAGTAGCAGAACACTCATGGACTAAAACAACCTGAACTAAAACACTGACACCACAGTTCTAGAAAAAAAAATCTTGTAGTAATGGATGCATAGTAAGCCTAGATCGTAACAACCAAATCCACCCCTCCATCTCTCCTCCCTCACCTACTCTCCACACCACCACCTACACAACTACCAGTTCTTAACAATGATTTCCACTCACAAATTAAGGCAAGAGAAAAAAAATCAAAATATTGCCAAAAAGAACAGACTCATAAATTTAAATCCTGGGCCCATTAGCAGATACCCTTGGCATAATCTCTTTATTCCAAAACATTGCATCTACTAAACTCCAATCTTACTCTATTTTCCCCTTGTTGGTTAAATGTGTATCTTTCATGACTGGATCTGTGAAACATAGGGCTAATGAGCAAATTCCATGCAGTGGTGAGAGAAGCCTTGAGCAATCTGTGTAGAAAACAAGACAGCATTGGGAGTAGAGAATTGGAACCTTTATTCAAACCTACATGATTTCCACTCTCTGATACTCCAATTTGGCAGTTAGACGACAGAAGGTGCAGAAGTGTTTAATATGAAATGTTGGACTTCAGCATGAAAATCCTCTAAGAGTAAATTGAAATTATTAATTACAGAAAAAGCTTCTTTGGCCCTAGAGCTTTCTTACCCCCTTAATTCAACTTCAATTTTTTATTTGCTTCAAAAAGCTGTGAACAGAAAAAAATCTGTCTTATCATTAAAAATGCAGATGAAATAATCAGCTTTGAAAAAAATTGCAAATGATGGTGAGTTAAAGAATTAAAGATCATCATTTGCTCTTATATTAAGACACGGCACAAGTTTTTTATCTAACCTAATATGAATGGACCAATGGGTTTTTCTGGGATTGGAGAACTTTGGAAAGAAAGAAGATAATGGGGAATATAGAAATGGTATGTAGAAGACTTCAGGACGCATCCAAAGAACACTCTGAATACATAGACATGCGCGCACATGCACACACAAACACACACACAAGGGAGAGGAGTTGCACCCAGAGTTGTAATACTAACATAACTTTCTAGATAAGATGTTTGTGGAACAAGGGCACTGACAATTGATTTCCTTCTCTTGGGAAATCTTTGCACTCTTCAGAGAACAAGATTTTGTACAGAGATTGTTCAAGCTCAAAAGTTTACATTTTTAGCACTCTGTTGTCTATCCCAACATAGGAGATCTGTGGTAGTTCAACAGACTACTTATGAATAATCATTTTACCAACACAAAAGTGGGCAAACTGTTAGGAATGAATCTAATTCCCTGTGTTACCAGCATTAAAAAAACACATGTGAACCCAGTGCTTGAGAAGCATTTTTGTGCTGTTCAAAAGACTGAAACAAAAATTTGTTTTCTTGTCTGCATGACTATGAAAAACAACGTTTTCTTCTGGCGGTATCTGTTTCCTAAGGAATGAAGATAAAGCCGTCCTTCCTACTGTACAACCCAACTAGACACAGGGCTTCCAAAAGAATCTTTAACAATAACTAATATTTAAAATAGAAATAATCACAGTAACCAAATGTTTCAGAAGTTACCCACGTACTCAAAAGAAGCCAAAAAAATTTGAAGAGAGCTATTAAACAAATTGTACCAAAAGTAAATGAGACTGCTTATGGCGGTACACACCTCATCCAGCATTTGAGAGGTAGAGGCATGAAAGTCAGGATTTCAAGGCCAGCCTCCACTGCACAGAAAGAAAATGTGGCTGGCTGTGAAAGTGAACACCTATACTGATATCACCAGAGTGAGGGAAGGGTAGAGGTTCACAAGATCAAAGTCAGCTAAGCTATATAGCAAGACTCTATCAAAACAAAAACTAAAAGTAGAGGTTAAAGCGGATGCTCACATCTCCCCTTTGTTGAAGAAAGTTCTTGAACTCACCTCAAAAGAAATCATCCATCTTCACTATTTACTTTCTTTTGACCATACCCCACAGATTATTCAGAGCAGGGGAACAGTGGACTGATTGTGCACTAGACAAAACAATCCTATGCACTGCACACTGTCAGCTCCTACAGTGTATTTAAGACTGAATTGTCTTTACAAAATTTCATCATATTCCTAGATATTGCATGAAAGAAGCTTCCACTGCTCAGTGAAACTTTGATTCCAACCTCTAAATATTAAGTACTTTCGTAGCTTAATTCCCATTTCTGTCTGTATCCCATCTTCTTGTCTCCATTCCATAGTGTTCTGCTCCTTTCTGCTGTGACCAAAATATCCACTCATCTTACAGTCTCTCTTCAGACCTCGTTTCTCTTCCTTCAGCTTTGTGGCCTTTCCTTGTCACAACAAATTTTTCTACTAAAAATCTCATACCTCTGTGAGCTACAGGGAGTCAATGAAAGACAATAGTAATGGGCAAAGTCTGCCAGGAAAACCACTAATAATGGAAACAGTCCATTTTCTGGAGACATTTCCTCCTTTCCAGCGAAGACCCTTAAGAATATGCCTGACATTTCTGTGGGGACCCTCCTATTATTAGAAACAGCTGTGTATGGAATGTCCTTAGTAGGATATGTTACCAACAGTGCTTACAAGATAAAAACTTTAAGGACAGAAATATTAACTATAGAATTGCCTAGTCTGCATGCCCTGTGAAAGCGTTCACACTTTAACATTTGCCATAAAACAAAAACTTTAAATCTTAGCAGTGTCTTCAGTTTCTAGAAAGATGCCATAAATTTTGTATTTTTGTCAAAGAACCAAATCCAGACCATTCAGTAAAGTACTCAACTATTTGCTCAGTGGAAACTCATAGCTTAATGTAACACTGGCCTTCTCCTGCCCTTCACATCAACATCATCGGGCCATCAGCCAAGGTCTAGAGAAGTGAGTTTCATCTTGGTGAATTGGAATCTTTAGTGTCAGACAGTCAGTCTGACTAATGGGAGCCACAGTTTGCCAAAACCCACAGCCTCCCTGTCTGTTCCACCCATCAGATATGTTTAGAAGTCAATGGCACAAACCCAGCATGCTACAGATCCCAATCAACTACCAATAGCTTAAGTGTAACTGATTGTAGATGAAGTACAAGCCAAATGTGTTTCCCTTTTAGTTGCAGGAATTCCAATGCTGTTATGCCACCCATAATGCTCCCACTTAATGATTCAGACAGGCATCCACCAGCTAAGTGTTATGGGATGATCTGCACATGCTACAATTACAGCATGCAGCACAGTTAATAGGTATCCCAGTTTGAAGTCCCAGAGGCAACACATGAACAATATTGACAAGACTTCCCACATATCAGTTGAATATGATGAAAGATGGAGGTTTCTCTATATCTCCTGCTGAGTACTCTGAAAGCATGTTTCCATCTCATTGGAATCCCACAGATATTGAAGAAGAAATGCCTCTGTGTGTGTGTGTGTGTGAGTGTGTGTGTGTATGCTTTCAGTGAATCTGACTTCACTGACATTCCAATATTGATCATTAAGAGTAATTTACTGAACTGTTTTTGCCTTTCTACTTTTGAATTCTTGTAGAATGACTCAAACCAAACTCAGCGCTCTATCAACTCAGCATTCTTTTCTCAGTTCATAACTTCTCATCCTGTAAATCTTTTCAGAGACAATGATTTGAAATGAGTGGCTCAGGAAAATGATCTTGCTTTTTTAAAAAAGATTTGCGACAATCCCACATGTATATACAATGGACTGTGGTCATATCCATCCCCGTTAATGTCTTATTCTCCTCACACTCCAGATGACTCCCTCTTAACAACTGGCTACTTTCTCCTTTCATGCATTTTTCGTATGTGGCGGTGTTGTACATGTAGTCACAGTTTCAGTGTGTTCACGAATGCAACCGCGTTGTTATGTCCTGAGACAACATGTCATAACACTCTTCCCCATCTTCTGCCTTTTCCATTCTCTTTTTATATGATGCTCCCCGGGCTTTGGAGGGATTGATACAGATGTCCTGTTTAGGGTTGAGGATTCTTCATGATTTATTCTCAGCGCTTTGCCCAGTAATGAGTCTCTGCATTAACTCTCACTCACTGCAAAAGAAGCTTCTCTAACGAAGACGGAGAAGATCACTAATCGATGAGTATAAATAGAAATACTTAGAAGAAAATTTGTCCATTTAGCAAAACATCAGTAGTGTGTAACCTTACCAACCTTGGGCCTGGGATCTTCAGTAATGGATCTTTACCAAGTTTGTAGTGCCAACCATGAATGCTTCATGGAGCAGGCTCAAATTCAATCAGAAGAAAGTCCTTAGAACCAATGGAACCAAATCAAAGACCCAGATATTAATCCACACACCTTCAAACACCTCATTTTTGACAAAGCAAAAAATATCAAATGGAAAAAAAGAAATCATATTTAACAGATGGTGCTGGCATAACTGGATATCAGCATGTAGAAGAATAAAAATAGACCCATATCTATCAGCATGCACAAAACTCAAGTCTAAATGGATCAAAGACCTCAATATAAAACCAGCCACACTCAACCCTATAGAAGAAAAAGCGCAAAGTACATTTGAAACCACTGGCACAGGAGACCACTTCCTAAATATAACCCCAGCAGCACAAACACTAACAGAAACAATTAATATATGGAACCTCCTGAAACTGAAAAGCTTCTGTAAAGCAAAGGATACGGTCAACAAGACAAAACGACAGCCTACAGAATGGGAAAAGATCTTCACTAACCCCTCATCAGACAGAGTTCTGATCTCCAAAATATACAAAGAACCCAAGAAATTGGTCAAATGACCCAATTAAAAAAATGGAGTTCAGACCTAAATAGACAACTCTCAACAGAGGAGTCTAAAATGGCTGAAAGACACTTAAGGAAATGTTCAACATCCTTTGTCATCAGAGAAATGCAAATCAAAACAACTCTGAGATTCCATCTTACACCTGTAAGAATGGCCAAAATCAAAAACACTGATGACAACTTATGCTGGAGAGGTTGTGGGGAAAAGGGAACTCTCCGGCTTTGTTGGTGGGAGTGCAAGCTGGTACAACCCCTTTGGATGGTAGTGTGGCAATTTCTCAGAAAATTAGGAAACAACCTTCCTCAAGACCCAATAATACCACTTTGGGGTATATATCCAAAGGATGCTCAATCGTGCCACATGGAAATGTGCTCAACTATTTTCTTAGCAGCATTACTGGTCATAGCCAGAACCTGAAAACAACCTAAATGTCCCTCAACCAAAGAATGGATAAGGAAAATGTGGTACATTTACACAATGGAGAACTACACAGCAGAAAAAAAAATACGACATCTTGAATTTTGCAGGAAAATGGATGGAGCTAGAAAACATCCTTTTGAGTGATGTATCCCAGACCCAGGAAGATAATTATCATATGTACTCACTCATAAGTGGTTTTTAAACATAAAGCAAAGAAAACCGGCCCACAAATCACAATCCCGGAGAACTTAGACCACAATGAGGACCCTAAGAGAGACATACATAAATCTAATCTACATGGGAATTAGAAAAAGACAAGATCTCCTGTGTAAATTGGGAGCATGGGGACCTTGGGTGAGGGTTGAAGGGGAGGGGAGAGGAAAGGGAGGGAGCAGAGAAAAATGTAGAGGTCAATAAAAATAAAAAAGAATGAATATCATCAACTGGCTTATACCTAAATGCAATGCCCCCGCAGTGCACTGAAAAGGTAATGCTTTTCTTTCTTCCCTGAACACAAATATGTCCTAAAATCCATACTCATTGGGAATCCAGCTATCACTGTTTTAACTGGTGACTATCTCCCCCAAGAATAAGGTGAAAATCTAAATCATGAAAGCCTATTTTCTCCTCAGAAAGTTCATATTTTGGAGCTCAGGCATGTGTATGCTTATGTGCCTCTTCAACCACTGGGATTTAGACTGCTACACTGAGCAGATCCAACTTCCTGTATCATTGTGGAGAGAGGATGGAGGAAGGATTGAATGCTCCATAATCTTTGCATTTATTTTGAAGAAATCACATTTATTCCATAATAATAACGCTCAAAATTTAGAGCTCTGTAGGATTATATATCAATTCATAACTTAAACAAATCCAAAGAACAAAGCTGATTTCAGTTATTGGTTGCAATATCAAATTTCTGCAATCAAATAAATATCACCCACCCTTCATTCCAATTACCACATGGAAGAACAAATGGAATGTAAATTCAGCTGCAGTTTTAACAGGCATTTTTAGACTTTCATGGTATTTAATATTTTACATTTCCTTATTTTCTCCAGTACCTGCCCTTTCTTTGTTTCCTACTGTCGTAAATGCAGCATCCTGAAAATATGATTTTTCCTAACCCTTGCCTAGTTCTCGTCCCCTACTGATACTAAGCTATAAAACAGTATAATTAACTCCAGCTGCCCCATCTTCACTTTTAACTCTAGGAGCTGAGCAAGCCGACCCCGCAGGGTGTGGACTAAAGTGGGTGGAAGAATGTCTGGCTCCATCCCAGCCATGGTATGCCTCACCCAAATTGCAGTCCTCCCCCACTAGACAATACCTAAGTTCTGCAATCATGTTTACACAGCTGGAACTTCACAGCCCCTGAAAATCATGCAAAGAAGACTAAGACTGCTCCCTGCTCCATTCTGAATTTAATCCTATTTCTTGAAAGAAGAATAAATGAATGTATTATATTCCCAGTGTCATGATAAGGGCGACTGGGAAAGAGCCCGAATGCTTCCATTCTGAACAGAATGTTCATTATCATGACTGTGGCAGCCCAAAGGCGTGAGGCTTTCTATCTGCTACAAATAAGCAGCAGTCAATGATAATTTCCTCCAGATGGAACAGCAGGACTACCAGAAAACATGACCACCCACTTCAGAATTCATGTTATCATTATCTTTAAAATGACAGAGTAAATGACTTTGATGAAACAGGGTTTCTTGCCAGTCTAGCACTTGAGAGTATAGATGAGTCTGTTCTCCCCTTCACAGAACCTCTACCTGAAATCTGTCATATTCCTGTTCACCAATGCTAAGGAGTCCTCCCCACAGCCCCATCAGTACCTATAGTAAAGAAAAGAGAAGGCATAAGTTTGATCCTAGGTTGACAGTGTGTGTATTGAGAACCTAAAGCCACAAGAAGTGCTGAAGATTGCAAACTTTGGGGTTTTTAAAAAGGCAGAAATTTCTGCTCCAACTCTTTGTCCAAAGGCAAGATTATCCCGAGAAAAATGAGGCATGACCCATATTTACTGGAGCCAATCAAAACTTCACCTTCTTCTCATCAAAGGGAAAGTTTATACCTCCACAGAACATCAGAAGCCAGCCTTTCTCAGGGAAGGTGACTTGTGCAAAAGGAAACCCCGCTTCTAAGGGCAGTCTAGCAAAGTGTCTAAGACTGTGAGCTTTGGAGCAAAACTGCCTCTCAGCCCAAGCTCTGAGACTTCATGGTACTACCATGGAAATTACTTAAAATAACCATGACTTCTTGGATTTTTTTCCAATCTGGATGAAAATACAAGTAGGACTGACCTCTTGAGATTGATAGAATAGTTAAAAGAAAAAAGAAAAGGACACTGAGCCTAAAAAATGCCCAGCAATGTAGAAGAGTAATTCCATACACCTCAGGTGTAATTACACACACATAGAAAAAGCTCTAACTCATTGGGAGCTATGGAGTCTAAGCTGGTCTCATCCTTCACTATGTATCCAACTATTGCTTGAATATAAAGCAAAGGATGCTAAGAAACACTTTCTCTTAAAGACATCACATTAGGCTACACTGATGATTCAAATGCCACCAGGGTCATTCTTTTGTGCTGTATTCACATTAAGATGCAAGTGCTATTTGGAAAGGGGAGAGCAATTTGTTTATGAAGTCCCTGGAAATAATTGAGACCTTGAATAAACAGAGCTTTTAACAGGTAAATTTTTATGTAGTTAGTAAGAAAGAAACAAAGAAAGGATGTGATCACAGGGCTCTGAGCAGAAGCGGTAGTGGTAGGGGAAACGATGAAAACCTAAACAGTAAAAACTGTGTTTGGTGCTTGGATTCTCAAGTGGAGGCAAGGTGCAGGCAGACAGATATAGTTACAGGGTTCACACAATTGTTTCAAAGACTGGGCCATGAATACACCAGAGAATGTGAGAAATGCTATTTCATGTGTTCTTGTTTTTCTTCCTAGGCACAGAGCTAATGTCTTTGTTACAGATATGATCCTTTAACAGAGGGAAACACGGACACACAGAATATGTTCAAATTCAAAAGATAGACTTCAGACAGGAAATATTAACAAGATGCCGAATATGTTAACTATGCAGATTAAATTGAATGAGGCACTTGAAACAGGCAAACCAAAGAGGTTGCACCACTCACATTTGGAAAGGCAGTACTAAGTTAACAGTACAGAACATTTTCCTATTGATTCGCTGGAAGCATAATGTGAAAAAAGAAGCAAGGACAAATAGAGAAGTTGACTTTATATTGTGAAAGCAAGAGAAAGGCATGATAAGAGGAAATCTCAATAATGAAAGTGAAATTATAAAATTAAAAGCCAGGAAGATAGGGAAAGTCAAAACGCCTAGAGAAAGGAGCATTCACTTTCTTAAATAGAGGTACATAAAACTAAAACAGAAAGATGGGTAGGCAAGGGGACCCTTTAAAATCAAAGTAGAGAGCTTATGACAAATGAGGACCATTTAATTCAAGGACAAAATATATTTATGGTGTCTTATCCTTTATTTCTCCACTAAAACCAAACCAGGCTAAGTTCATCTCATAGATGAATACCTCAAAAGGCTAAACAATGAAATCACTGGGAACAGTAAGGTAAATGCAGTTCTGAAAGATTGCTAAAGCTCACATACCATATGTATTAAGTCCCCAAAAGACTTAAGGACCTTCAAGGTAAATTGGAACAATTCTGGCCATAGGATTTTGGTAGGTATAAAATATAGGAAATGGGCTAGTAGTCCTGAACTAATGGCAAGTTAAGAAATCAAAGGAAAGAGCTAATCATTCCATTTTGAGAGAGGCAGTGGCAGCTGCCAAAGCATCAGAGAGGAAACAGCTGTGTTCTTCACTTAGGGGAAAGACCTAATTAAGTTGAAAATTGTGAACTATTCAGAAATGGTGAAAGAAGATGAGAACACGAATTGGATGCATAAGGAAAAGAGGACCACTTCCACTAAAATACACACATTTGAAACCTAAACCCATACAAATAAGGGCCAAAATGAAGGAAGAATCTCACAATGTTTAACATTATTAATATTATTTCCCCCATTTCTGAGCAATGCTTCTTATTCCCTGATCTTTTTGGCATCATGATAGGCTCTGCTGCATTTCCCTGAAGCAACATGTCTTCCAAACTGGAGGAGGCAGACCTTTTATACCAATAATGAAAACTTTCTGCCAATCCAGTACCTTTGAGACTTCAAGTAGAAAAACAATATGCAGAAAGCAGAAACTTTCTTCTAATCTGTGTTCTGTGTTAGTCACTTCACAGCTAGCATCTGGAAAATGGCATGGATGAAAACTTCCCTGGGGAACAAACATCGGTAGATAACTTATATTATTTAGTAGTTTAAGAATGAATTGATGAGCACTTGTTCATTTGAGATAGCCTTTGACCTGTGTAGGAAACTGGAAGAAGAAAGAAGGAAAACTGTCCCATATGAAAGTAGCCACACACACACACAAAATGTTCAATAAAGGATAACTGACTCAGAAATAATGAGCAAAAAAATTCTGTGTAATTGACTCTATCTCCATTTTCTATAAAAAGTAGTATATGAAGTGGTCCCTCAAGGGAAAGAGCATAGAACAAGGCTAACCTGAAGATAGGAGAAAGACCTATACAAGAAACAAGGTAAAAGTATATAAAGGGAAAGGAGGGAGAGACTGTAGTTAAAACAGTAGTGGCCCCACAGAAGAATGAGCTTGATGTCTTAGTTTGAGACAGATGAACTGTGAGAGCTATGACCTGTTAGCCAAACAGGAGGAGCTGTCATAATTTTTGAGGAAAACAGAGATACTTAACAACTAGGAAAGAAGGAATTAGCAGGCAATTAAATCCATTGTACTCTTAAGACTTGTTTTGCTGCCTCATACTAGGGTTAAGAGCCTCTTGTAGACCTTCACCAGATTTTAGCTTAACTGAATTTTTTGATAGACCAGTGACCTGCTACTTCAATTTGATTTTTTTTTACCCCAAGCTTTATGACATTGCCATTGAGCTGCTTCCAACAAATGAATGCCAAAGGGAGGAAATTAAGATGAAAGAACAATTACCCCTCAAAGCAAGCACACCATACCATCTGTTAACTTGAATATGGCACTCATTACAGACCCACACTGGCAAATGGCTAAGTGCTCAGGAATCTGAAAAGGTTGCACCCTGAACCCAAAATCAGATAAAAGGAAGCTCAGCAGTGGAAGGGCTTTAACAATTATCAAGCCCCTCTCTCTTCCTGCATTTAAAATATAGGCGAACCATGAATTAGCATGGCAACCATGCACATAGGTACTGAAGCAGAGTGTCAAGTAACGAAGAGATCAGCACACATCAAGCAAGGATATTCACAGAACAACTTTGCCTGTATTATAAAGTGGGAAAGAGACATGGATAAGAAGGGGGAGATGAAATCAAAAATAATTCATCGAGATTCTTTTGGTAATTCCATTTTAAGGGCTTCCTAAAGAATAGGCATTGTGAGCCAGGCGGTGGTGGCGCACACATTTAGTCCCAGCACTCGGGAAGCAGAGGCAGGCGGATCTCTGTGAGTTCGAGACCAGCCTGGGCTACAAGAGCTAGTGCCAGAACAGGCTTCAAAGCTACAGAGAAACTCTGTCTCGAAAAAAACAAAAACAAAAACAAAAAAACAAAAAAAGAATAGGCATTGTGCTAAATGTTTGTCACACATTACCATATTATTCAGCTCTCACCACCTATCTCCCAGGCAAATTCTACCAATAGCCTTCATTACACAGATGTGAAATTTGGGCAGGCATATAGCATGTTTATAGTCACAAAGCTCTTAATCTGTGGAATGTAATGAGAACCTGAAGCCCCTGACTCTTAGGTCAGTACCCTTGTTGGTAAATGAGATCACACTGAGATGAAAGCATTCAGGCCAACAGAACATGAAAGGGAAAGACATAAGGGGGGAGGCAATCTAGCAATCTGATTCACAATTACAGTGTCCTAAGAAGAGGTGTGATTCATATAAACATCACCATGGTTATTGACTCTAGCCATACTACTCATCATTCCACCCGATAAACACATAAGCTAAAATTTTGAGAGGTTAGTGACTTATCCAAAGCAGCATAATAAACAAATAATATAGAAATTGCAAGTCCTTGTTCATACTGAGGCACATGCCATAAAATTATTTTAGGGATTATAATTATCTTTTATATTTTGCATATAGCACATGGATTTAGATTTTTAGGTCTAGAGAAGATATGTACTTTCAGCTATATTTGTCATGGAATGTCAAATTATGAAAGGAAAATTATTTTCACAGTGGATCTGCCTTTTTAAAACCATGGTGCTGATCCCTGTGTTCTAAATTCTTTGTGCATATCCTTAATTGCACACAGTTCTCTTTTGTCCCTCCTTTCCATTTGCATATTGACAAGTGCAAGTACATCAGAAGGTCCTTCATAAGCCAAAACACTTTATGCTGCTAAATTGCAGCCTGCTAGCTAGATTCAATAGCATAGAACCAGTGAGAGTGAGCCATATAACTTAAAGTAACACAAGACAAACAATGCTAAGGAATGCAAAAGTAGAAATATTTTTCATTTATCATTTCATTTATATGAATGGCTGTCTCCTAAGATTTTAAAACTTTGTAAGATCCTGTGGTTGAACATTTTTTGGTTTGTTTGTTTGTTTGTCTCATTCATTAACAAATTTACTTTTCCCACAACAAAAAAAAAGGCAGAAATCCAGAGGCACATAAATTCCCATCATTTCTCAGATGACAGCATCCCCATGGACCTGCTGTGAGCTCATTCGTATGGCAAGGAGATATGACCTTTCAGGTAGGAGCTGGGCAGGTTTCAGTGCATTGTTAGAAGAGAAAAAAGGAACAGAAGTGATTCTTTATATATTTCTTATCTTGCGGTGACCTTTTAGAAGAAAACTATAAATGAAAAATATATTATTTTATTTTACTTTGTGAAAGTCTGACCATGATGCAGGAACAGGAATAACAACAAAAGAATCACAATGATATCTGCCACTTATCAGTCACTTGAAGCAAGAGGAGAGCAGGTAAGGGCAATAAGGATGATCCTAGGGACTAAGCTGTGCATTTTTTGACCTAGGAAAGGCTAAGTAGAGTCACTGCCACCAGAGATTTGCTTACATCACAAGGGTGCCAGGATACATGCATTTTTTAAAGTTAAATTAGCTCAGACTTCACTTCAAACCTTTCGTGGATATCCTACAATCTTTTCTATCTAAAGAGGAGGCTGTTTCACAAAAATGACTGGAGAGGGAATGGCGCTTTCTAACAGCTACACATTTCACAGTGAGTAAATCAAGGAATAACTATCAAATGTTTTTTTGGACACTGATAGCTCTGGGTAAACTGATGAAGTTGTCTGGACTCCCTTTTTTTCTTTACATTTCCCTCCTCTAAGACTCTATTCAGTATCTAGAAATCATCCTCCCTGCGTCCCCTTCTAATCCCCAGATTATAACAATATCTAATAGAAGGCATTTGCAACGTAATATGAATCTGAAAACATACATTAACTCTCCTCCTATGCAATGCCTGAAATTCGAACTAGAGTCATAAAATGCAATGTGCCAGCCTCCATTCAAAGGATCTCAGACAACAGCAAGCAGATAGGGAGTCTGGGAGAGGAGGGATGCTGATTTCAAACAAAATGGAGAGGCTAGTTCACTGACTCAATCTATTGTTTATGTTTTGGGTACGTACTACATAAACATCACTATGTGTACATGTTTATGTAACTACATGTGCCTTTAATCACTACTGCCCAGCATGGAGTAGTATTAAAGTATTTGTATTCTCTCATTAGAGACAGCTCATAATAACTACACCATGTATTTATAGGACACAGTCTATCTAGAAGACTCCAATGACAAGCAGGATTCTCAGTCTTACCTATGAGGGTTAGTTACATCACATATATTAAAGAAGTCTTGATTATATCTCATTATATCCTTGTCAATCTTGGTTTCAACCACAGATAAGAGTTCCTTTATTTCTCTTTCATCACTTCATTCTAACGTTCTGTACATTTCTCAATCTACTAAGGGTCTGACTTTCCTCCTCACTTTGAATGGTTTTCATTCTTTGGATATTTTTTAATTCAATGCTTTCTACCACTTACAGTTGCTGTGAGGATAAAAAAATATATTATAACATGTGTTACTTTTCATAATGATTCCAGAGACTGTTAGGATACAAATTTTCCATATTAATGGCAGTGTAAATTTAGGATGCCATAAAGACTCTCAATAATGCTGCAAGTTGAATATGTGGTTCCAAACCTGAATTTCTGGTATAACAATTTTAAGTGCTAAAGGATCCTGGGTGATGATTAATAATGTTCTCCTTGAAGATGTTCTAATTTTCTAAATCAAGTAAGATCCTGTCTAGGTTTGTAAATCTCATTTAAGAGACAGCTAATTTCTCATCTAGATATTCAGTCCCACCGAGTCTGCAAATCATTTATTTTAGATAGTTTTTATTTAGAATACAATAGAAAGAAGCCACTAAGAGGTGCTGGAGATGGATAAGCAAAAACACAGGGTCCAACATGTTTCATATGTTTACAATGTTATTTCTTTATAATGATAAATTTATTTGCAAGTGTTACAAATACCAAACGGAGTGAAATGGGGGAACTATGAGAGCCAAATAATACTTCCTTCCGTCTTTTCAATGCAAATACAGTATTTTGAATGATGGGAGGGGCATCTGAAAGCCTATTGTTTTGAGTTAAGGCACATTTCAACTTTGAAGATATTTCTTCCTTCCAAAACTACAACATCTATTCCTTAGCTCATTGTCCCAAAGGAAACTAAACACAACTTTAACTTCACTCAAGCAATCAAAAGAAATTCAGTCCAAAACACAAGGCAGACAGACAGTCTAGCAGGCTGGCTGTGGCTAGAGCCTGGGAATTGGACTGTCTGACCATATGACATATATATGGTGGCAACAATCTGCTGTCCATTTCTGTACAATCAGAATCTGGAAAACATTGGAAATTATAAGACTACAAAAATTTTCTGGCATTTTTACTTACCAGAAAAAATACAGATTAATCATTCAAACTTTACTTAAATGATCAGTCATTTTTCTTCATTATGAAATACACTATACTAACACAGTCCTTAACATGACTTGTGTTTCTTTGGGAAAGACTGAACAGATAGTTATAAATGATCACTAATTGGCATCACAAAGGAAACACCAAAAGGTAAATAGGAGACGGGTGAATTTAAATGTTAGTTTCTTGGTGCTTGCTCTGGTTGGTAGTTCAGTCTGCTTACAGACTCATTAGTTGAATAGATTGATTAGCAGCTGAATCCAGGACTCATTCACTTGCTGTGTTAGCAGAAGACTAGTGTGACTTGATATACCTACCCTGGAGTTTACTGGGGCCCAATAGTAATGTTTTCTACATCAAAGAAGGAAGGATTCCCTTCCATCCAATTTCAGTTTAAATCAATTCTAAATCTGAAAGTGTTTTGTGGAGCTCAAAGAGGTATAATGAAGCCCCTACATTGGCAGTCTGCACGAACAAAAGTCTGCCTATAAGTCTTTGAAATTCACTTGGTGCTTAGGCATTGTATTTCTGAGTTCTCATTTTGCCACTAAGCAAAATCACCCAGTATACAAAACCTCGGGCTTAATAGAGAACTCACAGATAATCACTCAACTTTTCTGAAATGTACAAACAGTTTGATGAGCATTGAGTCCAGAAAAATAATTTGTACTTTGAGCTGCACTCTGGACTTTGTCATCAATTTGTATTCTGACATTAATACAGCTGTTGAACTGTTTTGTACATCAGTTTTTCTTCCAGAAAGAAAAATGGAACAGATATTTATATGCAGCATGGCTGTGGGATATAATAAATGCTTAAATTAAAGGGACTAAATTTTCTAGCTAGTCATGGCAATAACAAAAGTTTCCCAAGTTTAAAATAATTTACTTTTGCATATCAATAATGGTTCAGTTTCTGTCTCTAACTTGCCTTGGTTTATCAGCAAGGTACAACCTGACTCTTAGAAGCTGGAGGCATTTTTTGTTTCAATAAGCTCATTTTTCAATTAAATTAAAATCAAAACCATTCTTTTGGTTCATCTCCCAGATTAAAGCTAACTGACAGCCTCATTAATGATTAAAAACAGCAGGTGGTGATGGCTTGGAACAGTTTGACCAGTCTAAACATCTTGGAACCTACATCATTCCCCTTCTCCCTCTTTTCCATGTATTAAAATGGAAAGATTCTGTTGTTCACACAGGTTGGTAATTTTACAGACCAAAGAGCAGGGAAGAAAGCAAGTCCTTTATTAGAAGGGGAGAAAAATACAGAGAAAAAGGGAATGGCAGCAGAGAAGTTGGAAAATACATCTCTGGCAGAGAATTTGAATTTGCAAACTAACGCCTGGGAAGTTGCCTTGTTATAATCAATTAGGGCTACCAAGTTTTCCCAGGTAATTAGAGCAACGTATGCTTATGGATTTTCACTTTAAAGAAACAGCATTATAAATTATCCTTTTATTCAAACCAGATTTCTATTATTCTCCCACAAGACTTACAGACTAGATTCTAGGCTACAGTTTAGAAACCCCTTAGGGCTTAACCAGTTGGACTAGGAGCCCACAAATGTGTGTATACAGCTCCAACTTCAACCCTATTGAAATTTTTCATGTTAAATGGAGACAGGATTTCAAGTACTCTCATTTGCCACAAAAGTGGGTATTACTAAGAATAAAAACAACAAAATTTACAATTAAATAATGTCTATTATTTTTTATTTAGCAGCCTGTCTGTTGCCAAAACTTGTAAAGGATAACAGAGTTTAGCTATTATTTCTGATTACAGGGACCCTTAAAAGAAAAAGTGTCTCTCAAAAAGCCTCTTGAATGTGGAAGTATAAATTCAGAGTTCATTTTCAGATAAACTCCTTTAGCACCTCTTGGAGTCAATGCCTTTCAAGTCACCTCTGCTATATGCAAGTAATCTTTTTGTCTCTGCCCCACTCCCACATTGACTGGGCTACAGGTTCGGGAAACCATATCCAAATTGTTACATGGGATCTGGAGATTTAAACTCAGCCCATCATGCTTGAACACAAAGTATTCTTACATGTTGAGTCATCTCTCCAGCCCCTCACTGTTTCTCGAGTAACTTTGAAGAACAATTTTATATTCTCTTCACTTAGCAGAATAATTGGTTTCTTAAATACTATACTATTCTTCCCAGTTACATAAAACGTCTGTCATTTCCACCAACCTCGAGTTTTAGAAGGTCATGTGTGACCCAAGTCTAGATTATTTAAGCCCTCTGAAACAAAGCTACAAGAGCATGTGTACAGTACCCTAACAGCAATGCTCCTCATGACCCTAAAGACTAACTTAACCCTTGTCTGACCTGGTACTTGGTGTTTTTTCCAAGCTGGAGTTTTATTGTGGAGAAAGTCTTATATGAAGAAAAAATGAAAGCATTTCCTAATGGAAAGTTTACCTTTTTAATGTGGCCATATCAAGAAGCTCAACATGCACTAGCAATGAAACATCAAATGAAGATAGAGATTATATACACCAGGGAGAAACCTAATTATTGCTAAAGAAAAACATGTATGGCCATGGAAGGTTATTATGGTTATTAACCATATTGTTATAGACAGAATATATATAAAAAAGTTTCACAAAGAATAATGATATTCCAAGTTTAGTCCATCGTTGACATGTAAAGTAGTCAATATTATAGCCTCTTATTCTATGGGTCACAACTCCATATAGGTTCATGTAACTGAATGTGGAGATTATAAAAAAAAATGCCAATAGCAAAATATTTCTGGACACATAAAAATGACCAAAAGTTAATTTGAATCAAACACATCTTTAGTCTGAGGTGTTTTAGGTAGTGCTGGTTCACACTGAATCCTGCAACAGCATTGCAGCCCTGGCTCTTAAAACACAGCACATACACTTCACACTGTGTCTACCATGATGCCACCCAACACCAACTAGCACTGCCTGACCCATTTAATACTGGGTCAAAGTATTAAATGGTAAGAATTTCTGTGTTCTTATTGCACTGTTCTAGAAACATCATGACTTAGTCACACAAAACAAAGGCTACTTAATTTTCTACCATTATTCCTCAGAGTATATCAAATTAGTATATTTTTAATCATATCGTCTTAGAAGTTGATGTTTGAGTTGCTGACTTGAGTTTCTTCCTTCCTTCTTTCTCTTTCTATCTCTCCCTTTCTGTTTTTTTTTTCGAGACAGGGTTTCTCTGTGGCTTTGGAGCCTGTCCTGGAACTAGCTCTTGTAGACCAGGCTGGTCTCGAACTCACAAAGATCTGCCTGCCTCTGCCTCCCGAATGCTCAGATTAAAGGCATGTGCCACCACCACTCGGCTTTGAGTTTCATTTTTTAAAAGTCATTAAGTAAATTTTGGTTTGAGATTTAGGATATAATACTGAAGAATTCTGAAATGGACATAAACATACTTCTGCCATTCTGTGCTATATATTTATGCAAAGCAGTTTTATCTTCATTGAGGATTATAAAATCAAAGTATTTCTCAACTCTGAAAAAGCTAAGATTTTCTGTATCCGGCAGTATAAAATATTCATCCAATACTTAACACTTTATGGCAAAATAAATAAGTACATTCATCTTAATCATATGCAAATTCTTCATTTTTTAGTAAATGGAAAAATTATGTGTATGCAAAGATATATTTTTAAAATAAAATTCTCTATGATTAACTAACAAGAAATGTTTTATTTGTATACTTATTTGATGTACACATACACTTCAGGTACTTTAAACATTTTTAGAAGTGAAATAAGGTCATGAGTGGGAAAAATTTAAGAAGCCAACATTTTGACTTTTGTCTTATCTGTTACACTATTGGCAGCATATCTATTCATCATGGCCCACAGAACTTACTTTTGCATGAAACATCTGGAAAAGATTCACCTAGCAAATCACCCAAATAAAGCATAATTTTATTTAGCATACATTCTTGGGGTCTGGCTTCCTGCTATTTCTCCAATGGGATCCCACTGCACAAAAGTATCTTTTAAAATGCATTTTGCTGATGGCTGCTGTGACTATCTTGTAGCTGGCACCAGCATTTAATATCATTCATGTTGATCACAGAATGAGCATGTTCGCTAGGGCATTTTCCAGCTTATAAAAGCAGTTGGATTCTGGGCAAGGTTCAGCTTTGGCGCGACCCCGATTCCCCGCAGGATTTGGCCTGCAGGGCAGGGCTGGGACATTGGTTCCGGCTTTTCTGCGCCCCACAC